>JAODAL010069414.1:0-16360 GCA_025379985.1 Phyllomedusa bahiana | reverse complement strand
TTCGGTTTCGGGGACATTCAACGTTTTGGCTTAAAGTTATTAAAATTATATCATTGATTACCGGTATAAAGTTGCAAAATGATCCGTTTGCCCTTCTTCTCTTTATGCTCCCAATGGATCTAAAATCCTTGAAAGGAAGTTTGATCATTTTTCTGTTGGTGTCAGCCAAGTTGTTGATCCAAGAAAATGGAAATTACCCAGAACCATCAATATCGGAAGGTTCAAAGAAATCTTTGTATCCAGCGCATGGAGGAAATAAGGGCGGACACCGATCAAACTCCTTGATAAATTGAATAGATATGGATGGATGGGTGATCTTTGGTCGCATCTCCTGCATACAATTCACTACATAATTCATTATAGATCTGGGTTTCTCTATTCATCTGCTCTCATGCGTGACCGCTACCTTTAAATAATTGTGGTTCTCATAGGCTGGTAGTGGGGCCCTCTTATGGTCTGCGTTCGGCATGTTTTTTCTTTCAAATGTTAATTATGCTTTCTCTGCATGGTATTAATATTATTGCACCTGTCTTTCATGTTTAGTGATGAATGGCCAAGACTCCCTCCATGGGATTAAGTTTTATATTCTGATTAGAATATTTTATTACTGCCTTTATCTAAGCTCTCATGAGGGGATCCTATGGTGTACTTTTGGCTATGTAATTCAGAAACCCGAGGATGCTTATCTTATATACAGCAAACTGTCTTAATTTTCTATGTTTTGCTTTGTAACAACTGATTACAACCTCATCTGTCAGGATTTACGTATATCTGATCAAGTTCTGTAGCATCATCTATCTTTGTTTGTAATTGACGATCACTTCTCTTCATTTTTGTTTTATACCGTATAATTATATGACTACTTATTTTCAATAAAGTTTTTTTTGAAAAAGGAAAAAAAAATTATTTTGGGGTTACTTTTACTTTCTATGGCAATACGTTTTTCTGTCTCCAGCTTTGCTGCCTTAATCATTTTTTTTACATATTTTATGTTTTTCCTTATAGCTTTTTAGTGCCTCTTCACTGCCCTCCTGTTTTAGTAGCTGAAACACTTTCTTTTTGTTTTTTATTGCCTCCTTTACATCTCTGTTGATCCACATTGGGTTTTACCTGTTTCTATTTATTTTTTTAGCATATGGTCTGTAGCTCTCACTGTGGGTGCCTAAGATGTTTTTAAATATCTCCATTTTTTTTTTGGTTCTGTCTTTTAAAAAATTGTCCCATTTAATACGGTTTAGGGCCTCTCTAAGAGGATAAAAAATTTGCCTTCCTTTAAATTCAGTGTTTTTGTGGCTTCCATGAAAAAAAAGCTCTATTTAAAGATAAAAAGGAAGTTTATTTATTATGGTCACTATCCCTATGCCCCTCAAACTAAACCTTTGTTACTCTGTCTGGTCTATATCAATATTAAGTTCTAAAGAGCCTTTCTTTATCGGTTCTGCAAACCCTTGGGAAGTAATTATCTTTAGTTATAGGCAAAAACATGTTTCCTTTGTGAGAGCTACAGGTTTTAGATTCCCCAATTTATGTCTGGGTAGTTAAAGTCGCCCATAATAACACCTCATTTTTATTTGTTGCTTCTCTATTTGCCTGAGGGGGGTATTTTCCATGGGCTTTGTTTTATTTGGGGGCCTATAGCAGACTCCTATTAGAATTATATTACTGTTATTACCCCACTATTACCCCCATAGTGATTCCACCTGTTCATTACCTGTACCTATATCTTCCCGCAGCGTTGGCTTCAGACAGGATTTTACATAGAGACAAACACCTCCCCCTGGTCACCTCGAAATAGACTGTAGCCCTGTAAGTAAACTACCCAGTTGTAGCTCTCGTCCAGCCATGTCTCAGTTATCCCCACTATGTGATATTTTTCTTCTGCAGTTAATAATTCCAGTTCATTTATTTTGATGAAAGACTCCTGCCATTGGTCAGCATGCAATTTAGAGATTTTTCAGTTTTTATTCCTTTCCCCCTATTCTTTTTAACCATTTCTACACCCCCTGTTTATTAATAATTCCAGTCTCTATTTTTCATATCTTGCACGCTATATGTTTAGTTACCCTCCCCCCAGACCCTAGTTTAAATATTCCTCCAGTTCCTGGCCATTTTGTCCCCCAATACAGCTGACCCTCCCCATTTTAGGTGCAGCCCCCTAGCATAGAGTCTGTAGCCAAGACAGAAGTCAGCCCAGTTCTCCAAAAAACCCCAAAACCCTCTTTCCTACACCAATTTTTGAGCCACTTATTCACCTCTCTAATCTCCGCTGCCCCTTGGTGTGGCCGTGGAACAGGTAATATTTTGAAAATATCACCTTGGAGGTCCTTTTCCTTCAGCTTTTGGCCTAAGTCCCCGGGAAAACGTTTTTAAGAACACTCCACCTACCTCTAACTTTGTCATTGGTGCCAATGTGCACCATGACAGCTGGATTCTCACCAGCCCCAACCAGTAATCTGTCAGCCTGATCCGCGATATGTCGATCTTGGGCCCCAGATAAACAACATACTGTTTGATGATCCCGGTCTTTGTGGCAGATTGCCCTATCTGTGCCCTTTATAATGGAGTCCCCAACTACTAGCATCTGTCTAGCCTGCCTGCACTCCTATTCCCCATCTTACTGGAGCAGACAGGGGTAGTGTCTTGCTGCAGCAGTGCTATTTCTGAGCCGACATCCCCCTCATTAGCCAATCTTGCAAATTTGTTGGGGTGTGCCAGTTCAGGACTAGCCTCCCGAACACTCTTCCCTCTACCCTTCTTTCTAACTGTTGAGCTGTTATTCACATTGTACTGACAAACATCGATCTGTATATGGTATTCAGACTGCTTGCTGAATTGTTATGCCATTCTATTATAATCATCCTGCTTTATTATTTAAAACAGTTACAAACAAATTAAGTATGCTGTTATTTTTAAAAAAAACACGGCACTGTGTAGGAAAAAATCAGTCTGGTAACATCTGACCAACAATGCACATTACTGCAGCAGCCAAAATAAAACAAAAATGTTACAATGTTACATTACAACATAACAACTGCTGTCTGCCAGATTTTCCACAAATGAAGTTTGTGACAGTTTTAAAATCACCGGGACAGTTATGTTTTTACATCCTCTGGTACTAAGCAGGAAATGGCTTTTCTGCTCCAGCACTAGTATAACAATGTTTTTTGTAAGGAAAGGGGTTTTAATGTGCACTTATCTGCACTATATCTATGAGACTGGAATATACAAAAGGTTTCAAAACACAAAAAAATAAAAGGGGTGAAAAACCAAAGAAAATGCAATGTCTATAACGGGATTTATACTGTGAGCACTAAAAAAGTGAGAATATAAGAACAAGTGATGTGCTTCTTTTTCCAAAGAAATGTGTTCAACCTTTGTGCTTTAAGTCGCACAGTAAATCTTTCTGCTATAATCTTTATTTCTGCTGTCTGTATATACTACATAGCATGAGCTGTTGGAAAGTCTTTTCATTATTGCAAGAACACCTCTTAATCACAGTCTTCGAACATCATTATTTTACACTCTGTACTTTAAATTGCTCAGTTACAATGTGGATGTGCTTGCTGTAAAATAGAAAAGATCAAAACTGAAGCAAATTCAGCATCTGGCAGATCAGAGCCTCTGTTTGGTGAAATACAAAGAACCAACCGCCAGTGTGTGTGTGTGTGTACATTACATACTATACCCTATATACACACATATATGTATATATGTTTATAAATAGTAAGGCAGCAGCTGGGAAGGTCCATAATGGTGTGTACACCCACATAGATTTCTCACATACACCTGGTAAAAAGTTAGTAAGTGACATATCACCAAGGTTACCTGGCCTTGGTGGGGTAGGAGCTGTTTGTTTATGTTGTGACAACCACAGTAAGTGGTTGGCATCTGTTTAGAGTTAGTATGGCTGATTCAGCCAATCTGGGTTGGCTCTTAAAGGAAGTAGGTAAAGTGTTGAGTGGGTGCCTGCTCACCGTGTTCCAGATCAGGGTTTGGCTGGCCTTTAAAAGTCAGCTAGTCAGCTGACTAGGTGGTGTCTGCTAAACAGGTCAAAGAATTCGACCTGAGAAGCAACGCACTGGAGATATGCAGGATCTCCCATACAGCCACTTGATGGCCATAAGGTGTAGTGAGGGAAACTACGACGAGCAGATGTTTATTTACTGTTTTAAGTTCGGCACCTGTTGTTTGCTTTAATACCTGTTGTCCTAGTAAAACATGGGAGGACCAGTGTTTGGACCCGAAAAACCTGTCTGTGCCTTTTTCTACCTTGGACTTTGATGCGATACCAGAGCAGTAACCGCTCAAAATATATATATGGCTTTTGAGCCAAATGTTGGAGTATTTCTTAAACAGCACAGTGTGTGAATGGTTTGCAAGTTTATTGCAAGTGGAAAAATGGCACCACTGCTAAGAAACAATTTAGAATCCATGGAGCACCACATGCCATTGATATAAGAGATTGAATGAGAACAGACAAACACACTACAATGGAGCAGTTCATCACCAAAATCACTGCACCTTTACCAATAAAGTTGTATTGGCAGAAACGGTTTAAATTTCCACAGCAGTATTAGAGTTGGGTCTCCGCAAAGGGTTGCCTACACTAATAACTGAAGTATTGTACTTTACTGAACAAATGGATGTTGGCATATCAGACGAGAAACATCAGAGAATAAAACACCCTTCAACCGTTGCTGGAAGAACACAAGCTGCTGGTGGCAGCGCTTTTGTCCAGGGAATGTCTTCATGGCAATCTCTGGGCCACTCATTCAAATGGAAGGCCCTCTCTGCCAACTTGTATATGAATCAATCTTTGTAGATTAGATTCACCAATACATGCTGATTGGTGATTAGGGTAGATGGAATCTTCCAACCAGAAAATGTGATATGTAACATTGCTCTAAAAGTTCAAGAGCATGACCAAGACTTACAAGTACTACCATGGCCCCCTAATTTCCTAGACGAGAACCTAATTGAGCATCTGTGGGACCACTTTGATCATTCTGTTTATTCTATGAATTCTCCCCCATGAACCATCCAGCAGCTGTGGAATGCAGTCAGCATGGCTTCAAATAGCTATGACAACCACTGTGACTATAAGGAACCTTATGAATCACTATCAGCCTGTCTGACTGCTGTCCATGCTCCACACTGTGTTTTCTCTCAATATTAGTTGGTGGTCATAATAATTTGACTCAACTACATGTGTGTGCGTTCGTGCTTGCGTATGTGTGTGTGGAAATATTTGTATGTAAACCACACACATTTGACTTTGAGCTCTATTAGGATTTTTGGAGCTATACTATAGAAAATGTCTATTTCTTAGTCAGATAACAAGACTTTAAGTACATTAAGGCAACTTAAATTGTGCACAGTCTGCCATATGTATGCATGACTGGATCAGCAGGTCCAGCGTGAATAACACTGTGATAGATGTGAACATGTTACTAATCTAGAAGCTCAGATCATAGATGGAGGATCAGAATGCAACATTGAGGGTGATTGACAATTATGAGAGGAGATTGCATCTCACTGAGCAAGCAGTCAGTGGGCTAAATGTTGGGGTTGGCATAATAGACCAGCAGGATGAGCCATGTAGTTTGGTTAATGAAGTTAGTGGGAGTTCTAGGGGAACCAGAAAAAGAAAGGCAACTTCTGTTCCTGCGTTTCCTAGTCTCAGAAATGGCAGCCCTAGTGGATACTGCTCATCCTTGCAACAGGGAAAACAGCCCAACTGGTAGATGGGGTGATGGTAATGCAGGTAGGAAAAGACAGTGGTTATAGGGATTCTATGATCAGGAAGACGGATAGAATAATTTGTTGCCAAGACCGCCTCAACCGAATGGTTTGCTATCTCCCTTGTGCCAGGGTTCAGCATGTGGTGGACCAGGTAGATAAATTACTGGGAGGGGCTGCCAATGATCCAGCTTTTGTTGTCCATGTTGGAACAAATGACAGAGTAAATAGTAGGTGGAGGATCCTAAAGAATAATTTTAAAGAACTAAGCTCCAAGCTGAAGGGAAAGTTGTGTTCTCCAGAATACTGCCTGTGCCATGCGCAACACAGGAAAGACAGTGGGAGCTCAAGGAGTTAAATGCATGACTGAAGTCTTGATGTAGTGCAGAAGGGTTTGGGTTCTTAGTGCACTGGGAGGATTTTTCATTGGGGTACAATCTGTTTTCTACAGATAAATTGCACCTAAATGGAAGGGGGTCTGCTGCACTAGGGGAGAGAATGCTAAAAGGGATGCAGGAGTATTTAAACTATGGATAAGAAGGGAGGACAATCTAGAAAATGCAAGGGTATATAAATTAGAGAGGGGGCAGACTATATCAGAGGGTGGGAAAATGGACTGTGGGGGGTGGAGGAGTGGAAGGCGGAGACTATACCAGTGGATAAGGAGATCCATGTGTTACAAACCAGCATTGAAGCTAAAGGTGCTCACAATATTTTGTGTAATCCCATTCCATCTTCTGAATATGTAAATTTGGAAGGGAATGTAAAGTGTGTTCACGAATGCCAGAGTCTAGCAAATAAAATGGGGTAGATTGAGGTGCTAGTTCTACAGGAACAGAGTAACTTGGTTGGTGTTGCTGAGACATGGCTGGATTCCTCACATGATTGAGCTGTTATCCTTTAGGGTTTTACTCTATTTAGGAAGGATAGAGCAAACAGGAAGGGAGGAGTGTGTATGTAAGTAAGGAGGGATATGAAAGCAAGTGGGAAAGAGGTCATGGCATGTGAAGATGTAGAAACCTTGTGGGTGGAAATACAAGGTGGGGGTTAACACTATATATGGGCGAATCGATTCTAACAAAGTGGAATTCGTTTAGAATTTCAGGAAAACTTAGGTTCTGCACAAAGCCAAAGTTTATGGTACTTCACGGGAACAAATCGTCTTTTTTTCTAAAATGACCACGAGCACATGGTGTGACATGCGGCAGAGAACTCTGGGAGGAAGAGAGGAACACCCTCAATGACATGTGCAGACATGAAGCCAATCAGCAACCAGCTGGCTTCTGTCACAGCCCTGTAAATACAGACACCATCTTAAATTCTCACACTTCTCACTGTGACTCCTGTTAATAAGCATATTGCTGCTGCTCCTGCACTATATTGCACTCTTTAAAAAACAAACTCGTTGTTTCAGCTACTGGAGTGAAAGACCTTCACAAGTGTGTGTTATATACGTTATGTTACTCAACCAGCGTTATTATTTTGTTTTAGTTTGTGGGGTAGTCCAGGGTGGGTGTACTTCTGACCCATACATGCCTGAATTCCATCTAGTTGTGCTCTAGGGAATTTCATACCCAAAGCTTAATTAAGCCTCTTGTTTGTGGGATAATTTGGCGTAAAATACAGGGTGTGTGTATTTATTTGCAACATATATGCCTAATTCCACCTGTTTTTTCTGTAGGGTATTTTATATCCAAGGGTTAATTTAACCTTTTAATTGTACGGTAATTTGGAGTAAAATACATATACGCCTAAATTCCATCTGGTTTTTCTGAACGGTATTTCATACCCAATGGTTAATTTAACCTCCTGATTGTGCGGTAATGTGGAGTAAAATACAGGGTGTCTGTATTTTTTTGCCCCATATACGCCTGAATTCCATCTAGTTGTTCTGTAGGATATTTCACACCCAAGGCTTAATTAAGCCTCTTGTTTGTGGGGTAATTTGGAGTAAAATACAGGGTGTATGTATTTATTTGCCCCATATACGCCTACATTCTATCTGGTTTTTTTTGTATGGTATTTTATACCCAAGGGTTAATTTAGCCTGTTGTTTTTGGGGTAATTTGGAGTAAAATATAGGGTGTGTGTATTTTTACCCAATATACGCCTGAATTTCATCTCATTCATTCTGTAGGGGGTATTTTATACCAAGGGTTAATTTCTCCTCTTGTTTTGTGGGGGAATTTGAGTCCAATACAGGGTGGGGGTATTTATGCCACATACACGCCTGAAATCCATCAACTTCAGACCAGTGGGGGTATTTTGATCTGTGGCCGGGAGTTAATTTATTTACTGTTTGTGGAGAATTCTGTATCAAATCCAGTGTTTGTGTATTTCAGCCCTACATACATCTCAAATTCAGCCACTAGAGATGGGCGAATCTCTCAAAAATTCGATTCGGTCACTTCGCCGAATTTTCCGACAAAAATAAATTTGGTCCGAATTATTCGGCACGAATCGCGTTAAAAAGCAGCTATGTCCAGGCTGCACAGAGCCTGCAGGGTGCTGTAGAACAATGTGCCATGCTTAAATATGCCGCGGGAGCTTGGTTTGGTCTTCATACAATGTTGTGTTTGAGTATGACACGCAGATGACTACCGCCGTTCTTAGAATCGCTTCACTTAAAATTCCCTGGGCACTTAAAAGGGCAAAATGACCAAAAAACTCAAGCGGGAATGTAGGGCCTGATAAAAGTCATGCCAGCGAAGCGGGAAAAAAAAAAAAATTGAGGAAGTCAGGTGGCAACATTAGTGACGATTTGTGGAGGTGAAGGCGGAGCCAGAGCAGCATGAGGTTCAGGCAGTGGCACAATGACTTTGGGAGGGGGCAAAAAACGGGGGAACCCCCCAGAGTGGCACAAATGACTGAGAGCGGGGGTCACGGCGGGGCATTTATGGGGTTTCAGGCAGGGGCCCCTTGAAATTCTGGAGGCGGCAAAACAGTATTGGGCCACAGAGGGGCCACAATGATACAGTGTGGAGGTACGACGCAGCAGCTTTGAAAATCAGGCAGTGGCAAATTTGACTTTTTGGGGAGGGGGGAAAAACAGTATTGGGCCCACAAAAGTGGCAAAATACACGTGGGGGAGGTCCCGGGGCCCCGCGGTTTTGAGTTTGGGCGGGCACAATGACATTTTGGAGGCAGTAAACAGTTTTTGGCCACAGGTGGAACAAAACACAGTGTGGAGGTTCACGGCGGGGGGCAGCAGTATTGAGACCCGGGCATTTGGGCCCAATGACTTTTCTGGAGGGGGGCCCCAAAAAGTATTAGGCCACAGAGTGGCACAATCACACAGTTTGGAGGTTAAACGGCTGGGGAGCAGTATGAGGTAAAGGCAGTGGCACAATGAAAATTCTGGGGGGCGGCAAAACAGTATTGGGCCCACAGAGTGGCAAAATTGAAAACAGTGTGGAGGTCACGACGCGCAGCATGGATCAGGTAGTGGAACAATGCTTTTCTGGAGGCGGCAAAAACAGTATTGGGGCCACCAGAGTGGCACAATCACACAGTGTGGGGGTTTACGACAGCAGCCGCTAAGTTCAGGCAGGGGCACAATGACATTCTGGGGGGGGCAAAACGGGGAAAGGAAGCCCGGGTTTTGGCACAATGATGAGAGCGGGGGGTTTCAGGGGCCGGGAAAGCGCATGGGTCAGGCAGTGGCACAATGACACAGTGTGGGGACAGGGCAGCACCCACAGCAGCAGCAGAGGAAGACAGTGGCCCCAATGACCCCGGGGGGGATGTCAGGGGCAACGCAACAGCAGCAGCAGTTGAGGTCATAGAGGGCACAATTACGGGTTGTTGAGGTGGGTGGCAATCCATTTCCCGGGTAAAGATAGTGGTAGGCTTTTTGGAGAAACTGTCGCAGATGTGGGGGCTTTAGGTGGGTGGGGGGCATAGAATAGTGGCTGAGGCAGGGTAGTTTAAAACCCAATGACGCCTAAGGCTTTGGGTGTGGGGAAAAATTCCTGGCCGATCCAGCCTAAATTAAATCTTGAAAAAAGGTCAGTCGTTTCACTTTTTCCGTGGAAAAAGGGGGGTTCCCCTTTGGGGAAACGAGGGGCCCCCCCGCATTTGAACACCCGCTCTGACCCACATTTACTGGGGGGGAAGGACAGTTTCCCAAACTCCCAAAAACTGGAAAGTTGGGGGGCCACCATCCAGTTTGGCTGCCCATAGCCCCAGCGGATTTTTCAAACTGGGTGGCAGATTTGCTGCCCCCAAGTAGGCCAAAACCTTTTTGGTTTTCAGGGATGCTTCGGGGCCTGCTATGCTGTGGCGATGCCCCCCTCATTGGGGGTAAAGGGAAAGCGGTCATCAGTGACCCAGATTTGGGTTTTATAAAGGGAAAGTTTGGTATGTCCTACCCCCCCCCCCCTTCCCCCCACCAGCCGGGGGCGTAGAAAGGGGAGGTGAGGAACCCCCGGCCCAGACCTGTCAGAGGAGGGATGTTTCCCCCCCCATAGGCAGAAACCCAACTGTTTAAAGGGGATTCCCTATAGTTTTTGAGTTTGTTTCCTTTTAAATTTAGCTGGGAAAAAAGGCTCCCATTTTGGCCGGTAGCGAGGGCCCCAATTGGGGGTGGGACCCAAAAAATTTCATCCCTCGGGCCGGATGTGACTATTCGGCGGGTCATACCCAGGCAAAATAAGCATGCTGGGGGCCATCTGCACAAGTGAATCGAGGGGTCCCTCCCTTCCTTTTCCCACTGTATACGGGCCATGGTGCTCGGGGGTCATCTGCCTCGTTTTCCCTCATCTCCATCCCCCTCCTCCAGCTGCCCCTCCCTCCTCCTTCTTGTCCCCTGGGTAGAAAACCCACTAAATTTCACCAGAAAATTTGGTTTTCTGCTCCTAGTCCTCCTCCTCCCCCTCCTTTTTCAGTCCCCCCCGGTTTAAAAAATTTTTGGGTGGCCAGGGAGATGTAGTGGGCCACTTTCCCCAAAGCCCCCTCCCCGGGACAGTTTTTTTCAGCATCTTTTCCCGGGAAACATGAAGAAGTGGAATGATGTTATTCACCCCGTAGTCCTGGCAAACTGACAAATAACGTCCCCTCCTCGAATGGCCTCAACAAACGGCAGGTGTAAACGCTGAGCTGCCCTGGCTGACATCAAAGTTTCACAGGGGGTACTTCTGTCTCCCTGGATCATAAAAAAATCGTTAAGGGCCTTTCTCTGTTAAAACCCAGTCGGTCCAACAGTGCGGGGCGGGAATTCCGGCGGGGGGAAAAACATCGCATATCGAGGGGGTGGTTTGGGGGGGGGGGCCGTTTCGCCGCTGAAAACTCGAGGAGGGTTTTTCCTGGCTTTTTTCGAATGGATAAAGTGCATGCACTTTTTTTTCCGGGCCCAATTTTCAGAATGTTTGAAAAATGGGTTTGGAAAGGGGTTTTTCCGGAACCTTTTCCAACCGATTGAACCGTGCCCCCTTGCGGGGCCGCAGGGGACCATCCCCCCCTCTGTGGGCGGGACCCCAGGGTTCCTCCCTTTGGGCCCGTCCCCCATGGTTCCGATTTGCATTTGGGCGGGAAAAAAGGCCACACATCGATTTTTTTGTGCTTTGACGCGGAGCATTTCCCTCCCGTGTGACTTCGTTCGCCGAGGCAAGCCAGGTGTAAAAAACTGCTTGACACCCTGTGCCCTAAAAATTTGGTGGTAAAAGGGACCCGTCCCTTGTGGAGGTGGTTGGTGGGGGTGGTGGAGGAGGAGGAGGGGACTTTGGGCCCCAGGTGCGCAGTTTTGCCCAAGTGGAGGAGAAAGCGGCGTCTCCTGTAAAGGTTTTTGGGGTTGTGCCGGGGCCCGGGAAGCACTTCACCCAGTGGGCAAAAGGACAGGTACGGGCCCTTTGACCGTAGTTACAGCTCCCAGAGTCCCCCCGCTCCCGTGCACCTTGGAAAAAAACCCGAAAAGCTAAAGGGGAACTAAACCCCCCTTCTGTTCTACATATTTATGAAGTGCGGGGTACTCCCTTTTTTGGGAAAAAGTAAATTCGGTTTGGGAAACCCCTCCATCTGGCTGGGGCACAAGCCATTAGGGTTTTATTTAACAGTGCTGAGGGCCATCATTTGGAAAGGGAAGGGGGCTGCAAATACCCAAAAACTTTTGGGACAGGAGCACAGTCAGTGCTGCACCTTAGGATGGTTTGGAAAGGGATACTGTTTTTCTCTTTGAAAACGCCTCGCTGAAGAACTGCTGGGGCATGAGTTTGGAGGGGGCAGGGCATCTGGGCCGGGAGGGTGATGTCAAAGGAAACAGCTCCCCTTTTGCAGAGGTTTGGGGGGCCCTTTCTGGCTGCAAAGGCATGCGTGCCCTGGGCGCTGCTGCCCGTTGCTGCGGGAAAGGGTGGGCCACCACATCTGAGCCTCGTTTCTCCCCGGCCCCCGGATGGTGACGGGCTTTTGTTGGTCGCCAGGGCCCTGGGGTTTCCAACGTTTGCTCCCTGGCCACGCTTTACTTTCTGCCCACGATTCTAAAAATTTCCCCTATTCCCGGGTCCTTTCCGGGGGTCTTAGCAAAGTGTACCCCGCCCCCAGTACGGAAATTTTTCCCCCAACGTCCGCCCCTGGTAACTACTGCCCCCGCTGCCTCGCTGAGCCCCTGTTTCCGCTTCTTTCTTGGACTGCAAAACGGGTTTTTTACCCGTGGCCCCTTGGCTCACCCCTCCCCTGCTTTCTATCCCGCTTTACTCCGGCCCACGCCCCCTTTTTGGCTGTGCTGCTGGGGTGACGCGCCGCTGACGCCCTTTCTCCTTTACGTTGGAAAGAAAACACTTGCCCCACACGGCTCCCAAGTGCAGTCGGCTACTTTATTTATCTATTTAGTTTCATTTGTCCCCTTGCTGTCCTCAATCACCCGGGGCTTGGGGTTTTTGCGAGGCTGACCTCTCACAACATTTACTTCCCATGCCAAATCTCACACTTTTTTCCCCTTTTGGGCCTTTCTGCAGGAAAGGGGAAAGGGGATATTGGGCCCCCCTTTTTCCGGGCCCAAATTGTTCTGATGCCTCCTAAATTGTTCATCCTCGCTATATTAAAATGGTGCTGAGCCAGACCACATAGTAGATCTCTTGGCTGAGGGGGAAACCCGGAAAGGGACAGGGCGGGCGAGGGAACAGGTGGGGGGGGCGCTCCGAACCCCCCTCCCGGGCCATTTCCAAACTAAGGTTTTTTGTTTGAGGTTCCCCCGGGCTCTTTTGGGTGGGGTTGTCAGTGGGCATTGGGAGGAAGGGGGATGACCCAGGGCAAACAATCAAAAACCCTTGGGTTTTCCCGAACAACACCGGGGGCCCCTGAGGGCAGCGGCAGTTTTGGTACCCAGTGACCCCTGCTGCCCACGTCCCTTTCTTTTGTGGGGGCCGGGGGGCCCGTTCCAGGAATGTTTGTGCCACTGCCACTCGCAGGGCAGGGGCCTGCCACCTTCTGTCCCGGGGTTTCTGTTTGTTTTAAAAAAACAGGGCACTGTTTGATGATGGGTATTGGATATGATAAAAAATTACCCCTATTTTTGACTCAAAAAAGAACCCAGTAAAAGCCCTTTGGGGAACCCTTGGGGTATTTAAAATTTCGCTCCCCAAATGGCCGGAAAAAATTTTTTTTTTTGGGGTCGTTTAAAAACACTGTGGGGTTTTACTAAATGTTAAAAAACACAAAAGGCTTAATTTTAAAATTTCGGACATGAATTTTGGTCAGGGGAAAAAATTTTATTTTTTTGGCGTTGAAAAAAACGGTTTTTTTTGTTCAGCAACCAGCAAAAACAAAGCTTATTTAAAACCCATGGGTGTAAATTGCGGGAAAGAATTGAGCCTCACAAAATAGTTTGCTTTGGGAGCGTGTTACAAATTTCGTTTTTCTACGCCACAAAAACAAAAGATACAGGGTTTTAATTAACCCTTTGCTTTTTGTTTTTTTCTACAGGAAAAAATTTTTTTAAATTTTTCGTTGAAAAAGACGGTTTTTTGGGGTCAGCACACCCGCAAAAAAAGCGTTAAATTAAAACCCCCGGATGTAAATTGCGGCAAAAAAATTTAGCCCCACAAAAAAGTAGCTTTTTTTAGCGGGGGTTACAAATTTGGGGTTTTTTACGCCACCAACAAGAGATACGTTGTAAATTTAAACCTTTTTCTTGTGAATTTTGGTACAGGAAAAAAATTTTATTTTTTTGGGTTTTTAAAAAAATGGTTTTTGGGGTTCCCGCCACCAGCAAAACAACGCTTAATTTTAAAAACCCGGAGTACATTGTGCAAAAGAATTGAGCAGCCAAAAATGAAGTGGGATTTGTTTTTGTTTAAAAACGCTGTTTCTTTAAATGATTAACAACAGGAAAAAGGTTTGTTTCCCCCTTGGGTATTGAATGTATTGCGCTGCAGGGGGGACGCACACTGGTTTTCAGATCCAATCCCCAAAAAATTAGAAAAAGAAAATTAAGAGAACAGTCTTGAAGGGCAAGCTTAGACACCCCCCAGAATCGCTTAAAAAAAATCAATTTTCAGTAAAAGCTATCAGCCGCGGCGCACCCTTTCCCCGATGAG
Source organism: Phyllomedusa bahiana (assembly GCA_025379985.1). Taxonomy (NCBI): domain Eukaryota; kingdom Metazoa; phylum Chordata; class Amphibia; order Anura; family Hylidae; genus Phyllomedusa; species Phyllomedusa bahiana. The sequence goes on along the minus strand of JAODAL010069414.1, from coordinate 2,093 downwards.
CACCCGTGAGAAAGGGGTGTGAGCTCCCCGGGGTCACCCGGCCGGACTTATATAGTTTCGGGGGACGTCACGAATCCCGCCGGTTTTTTGATTTTGGGTTAATCTCTGCACATGTCATGCAGGCTATGCCCCCTTTTTCCTCCCAGATGTTTGCCCCCTTGGGAGCGGCCATGTGTCGCAAACCATTTTTTTAAAACAAAGCACCTTTTTTTCACCCCAAGTTCCCCAAAGTTCGATTCCTTTTTCCAAACCGAAAAATTTTTTTTGAAATTCTAAAAGAAATTCCCCTTCGTTAGAAAACAATTCGCCCATCCCCTTTCCAGCCCTCCAGTCTTTTGGGTTTTTGCCCAAACGGGGGCAAACCGTACCCTTTTTTCAAAATTTTTTTGTGGTGATTTTTTTTTAAATGTGATACATGTTTGAGCCCCCCCCCCCAAAAGAGTGAAGGGGGGTGCCTTTAGTAATTTTGCAATTTTTAAAGTCACTAAAAATTTTTTCCATTCCTTTGATCCTTCGGGGTCGCTTTTTAATTGGTCAATTAACCATAAATTTCTAAAGCCCAAAAAGGGAAAAAGGAGTTTAAACCCCAAAAAAAAAATAAAGGGGAATTTTTTGTATGTGTTCTTTTTGTTTTGTATCCAACTCCCGCTTTTTGGCTACCCACTCATTGAAATCCTTTAGCAAAAAAAAAGACCAAAGTCATACTAGTTTCGGGGTTCTCCAAAAGAACCAATTTGGTTGTGTTTGTCCTTTTCATTCTTGTGAAAAGAAATTTGAAAAACCGGAAAAAAAAACATAGTGGGGAATGTCTAGAGTGGGGGAGTGTGGAAACAGCATTAGAAAACCCAGGGTGTTGAACTGATGGTGGTAGTTGGCAGCAGCATGAGCAGCCCCAGGTGGCAAATGACAGGGAAAGTGGGGCTGGCAAACAGGGCCCGATTTGGCCCCCAGACTGGCACCGTTTCCAGTGTGGGGGTGCGGCCGAACAGCTACATCGGCCCGGGGGGTGGAAAGATGTCTTTTTTTTTAAAAGGGGGCGGAGTACGTGGGCATGAGGGAGGTGGGCCGGGGACATAGCCGGAGAGCAGGGGCAAAGAGGGAGAACCCGGGTGGTGAGGGGGAAGCGGGATCAGAAAGGTTCCTTTAATGGGCCCCGTGAGGATTGGGGGGGGGGGTATCAATACCAGTCCCTGGTAAGATGGTTTGGGGGGGGTTTAAGGGGAGTTGGAGCAGTATGTGGAAACAGGCGGGTGACAGCATCAGAATAGTAGCTTTAGGCAGGTAGCCAGAAGAATCCAGGGTTCCCTTCTGTCCAGGGGCTGCTTTCTGGTGGGTTCCTAAATCACTAGGGGGGGGAAAAAACAGGTCAGACTGGTTTTGAGAATGGACGATTTGGGACAGTTTGGCAGGGGGCCCAAATGAATTCATAGGATGTTCCCATAGTAAAAAAAAAATTGGTTTTTTCCTCCATGTTGGCAGGTGAAAAAATGCCCCCATTTGGAACCCGGGTAACGAGGGGCAAAAAGGGTGGGAAACCCGAATCATCCCCCTGCTGGATGGGGGCAAAATTTAGCTGTCACTAGCCGGCAAATCAGCATGCAGCGGGCCCTTTGTGCAAGTGGGTCTGAGGGCTCCCCGCCTCCTTTTCCACTGTTTTTCTGTTGGAGGTCAAATTTTCCCCGTCTTCCTAATACTCCCCGCCCGCTCCTTTTCTCCTCTTCCCGTACCGAATAAAAAAAACATTAATTTTTGCCAAGGGCATGGGTTGTCTCCAAAAGGGCTTCCTCCCCCTCCTCCCAAATTAAACCCCCACTGGACTTTATGTGGCCGTGAGATGTGTTGGCCCCGTCTCCAGTCCCCCGACCGACAGATTTTTCAGCATTGTTCCAAGAAATGAAGCAGTGGAATGATTTTTTTCATCCGTTTTTTCCCCGGCGACTTTACAAATAAAAGTGGCCTCCTCAAAGGGTCTGTGCAAATTTGGGAGGTGTCCCCATGAGCTGCCACTGGCTGCATAAAAAATTAAACAGTGCATCCCTATTCGCTTGGGGTCATCAAAAAAATCATTAATGGCCTTTCCTTTGTTCATCCCA
>JAODAL010069413.1:0-16361 GCA_025379985.1 Phyllomedusa bahiana | reverse complement strand
AACGGCCAGGGCACGAGGGAGGATGGGAAGTGATAGTTTAATATCACAGTGGCTAGACACCCAATCCTCTCTTGTTCTCCTTGTACCGTTACAGTGCATAGGGGTCTGCTTGTTCAGGAGTAGGTGGTGTTCCTCCAGTGTTCCCTGGGACACACTCTGTAGATAGCCTACCTGTCCAGATGGTAGTTGAGGAGTCCTTGATGTTGTCAGCAGAGTAATAGACAGGAGGCAAGGTGGTAAAACCCAAAAAACAGTTCTTTACTCAGGCTAGATGTAACGTCCCAAGACAGTCTGTAAAGCCTGGAGCAGAGATGGCAGATCTTCTCACTTTCTAGGTGTAACTCACATACTGCCTAACTGACCAACTGCCTAACTGACCAACTGAACTCCTCCCACCTGGGTACCTTTATTTATAACCTCTGGCCACAACCTAGTTGCCTAGGTAACCACCACTCTGCTTCACGCTTACACAGCATATCGGCATAAAAACTTAGCATTGACACTGACACGTTATATTGCACACAAAAAACAATGGCTTCCATAGAAGACACTATCATGAGGCACAAACAAAATTAGGAGTGTACACTCATGTACACTACACCAGCAGCAGACTTATATCATTGTCTATGGGACTGCCCCCTAATACGGGAGTTTTGGCTTCAGATAATGGAATACATGAATCAATCCCTGAACGTGTCATTTGTTTCTAATTCTTCATGGCACTGTTTGGTATTGTGAAACAATAGGGACAGGAAACAACCAGGTGGTAAAATGATACTACACATTGTGGGCAGCGGGCAGCACGCAAAACCATCTTACAGGTTTGGCTTCAGCCCGTGAACCCCACTCTAGACTTATTTAGAAGTAAACTTCATTTTCTGATGCACATGGACTGGGTGGAGGCCGCCATGCAAAAAGAAAAAAGGGTGAGGAAGTTTTTTGAGCTATGGGAAGAATATATAGATACACTGCCGACAGACACTAAGGGTAGTATAAAACGCTGTTTTGAACCAACCTTATGGTACCAGGGTAGGCAACTGGCGGGTACTGATCCAATAGATTTACCAATGGAGGGCAGCTCTTAAACGGGAACTGTTGGCTCAACTGGAATCTGCTCACAGGGGATACAAAATTACAGGGCACTGGGATGGTAATATAGTGGCTTGTGGGAGCAAACGTGCCCGTTAAACGTGCTTGGCGGGGGAGGCGGGAGTCGCACACCTGAGCTAAAAAACATAGAGAGAAGAATTGAGACACACAGCAGCTTTGGAAGTTAATTTGGTTTGATTATGTTGTTTGCCATTCTATATGAGTTGTAATAATAAATTAATTTTTAAATACACAAAAGACTTTAAATTTACTAATTTATTTTGGAGATTAGCAATAGAAAAAAGAAGAAAATAACACTGTCCTTTGCAAAATGATCACATTCTATTTTTGATATGATATTTGTAATGGAAAGACTTTATGTTATCGCTTGCAACTGCTATTCATATCTTGTACGTGTCAAGGATAAATGTTAATAAAAACAATTTAAAAAAAAACAAAAACATGTTGTCCATTTAAAAAATGTCCTTAAACCAGTAAACAACATCCATGTTTCCCAAAACACAGTATAGAAAAATATTATCTATTTTAAACATGAATAGCAAAAGAAAACACAAATGTAATTTTTTAACTAATTTTACTAAATTTTCCAAGGAACCTTTCCCAAATAGATATGTTCCAGCACTGATGGCAGGAAAGATAGGATAGGGTCTGTGAGGTGGAAGAGTCTTGGAAACATATTTTCCAACAAAGTTTTGTTTAAAGTAATTTAAACAATTCTTCTTCTCTTCCAACAACGGGAAACTTCAAGGCGTACTTCTTCCTCTTGGTACATGGAGGCCTTTGACTGGAGATGATCCATCACTCTCGCCGGAAGGACTGCTGCTCACTGAGGCTGACCAAATTGCCAGGGCTAGGTACCTTCGGGGGACATGAAGAAGTCCGTGAAGGTTTCTCTCACCCTTGCAGCGGTGTTGGATGGCTGGCAGGAACCCACGGTGAATGGAGGATCACCAAAGCTTTCCTGCGTCTCCACTTCCATGTCGGGACCATCATAGTCCCAGACATAGTTGTGAACACAGGCTGCTTTGATGACTCCATCCACCGTGTGCTCATCCAACATCATTGCAGAGTGAAAGACCCTCCACTTATTACTCAGGATCCCGAAGGCACACTCCACATGCGTCTTGCCCGGCTCAGCCTCATATTAAAAACCGTCCTCCGGACATCTAGACCCCTCCGTAGGTAGGGTCGCAGCAGGTTGTTAAGTAAGGGAAAGGCTTCATCCCCTACCAGGACGAAGGGGACTGGACACGTGGATCCCGGAAGCGGTTTGGTGATGGGAGAGTCATCTGATCAAGCAGCACTTGCCTCCCAAACTCAGAGCTGAGCAACGCCAGGAGTCCCCAGTACTTCCATAGGCGCCGACGTTGATTGCCAAAAATTTATAGTTTGCATCAGCCACCGCCATCAGGACCACTGAAAAATATTTTTTGTAATTAAAAAACAGATCCTGATCGCGGTGGCTGCTGCACACGAATGTGCTTTCCGTTGACGGCGCCTATGCAGTTGGGGAAATTGGCCACAGACTGAAAGCCTGCTGCTGCCTGCAACCAAATCTCGGGGGTCGGGCTTGGCATTGAGATGGGCTGCAAGTGCTGCCAGATCACGTGACACGTGCACCTCACAATTCCGGAGATGGTGGATTTGCCAACCCGGAATTGGAGGTGCAGTGATGAAAACGTCTCCCCAGTTGCCAGAAATCTGGGGAGGGAAAAAAAAAATTTAGTGACTAGGTAGTTTACCCAATAAAAAAAATGAGGTGTGTGAATGTAGCTGAATGTTAGTTGCCCACAGTAACCAAACACAGCCATAGTTCAAGTGAAATTGCAGCTGTGCTTCTTTGCAATGGGCAGCTAAGAATTTTCCTTTTCAAAGATTCAAATCTTAGCAAGTTTAAAAAGGTGTAAGTGAATAACATTGTTAGTTGCCCATAGAAACCAAAGACAACTGCAATTTATTTTTTGGATAACCTGAAATTGCAGTTCTCTATGGTGGCTGTCAGCAACTAAGATTGTTGTTTACCGACACATTAGCCAACTTGACAATCTTTGAATCGAAGGTAACAAAAAGTGTGTGAATTTAAAAAAGTGTCTGAATAAAAGTGTATGATGTGATTGAAACTTACCGCAACGTGCTCAGCAGACGTTCCGTGGGAGTGATTTATGTCCTCATATTGGTATCCTGGCGCTGGAGATGGCTTAAAAGGATGTCCAGCAAATGGTCAAAGGCCTCCATGGACATCCGGGGTGAAGTCATGGAACTTCTCTGGGTAGCTGTTTTTAAAAAAAAAAAAAAAAAAAAAAAAAAATATAAATATTTATATTATATTATATATTATATATATGTATAATATATATTTATATATATTATAAAATATATAAATTATATATATATTTATATAAATATATATATATATTTTTTTTATATATTAAATTTTTTACATGACATTTCATTTCTAAACTCAATTTTACTTTTTTAAAAGTAACTTCCTTCTTAGCTCCTGGTACAGTTGGCCAATGTGGGCCACGGGTGTTCCGCCAAAGATTGATTGGTAAACCAGAATCTTTCGGGTCCGTCTGCGACATCTTTCCCTAAAAAAATAGAGTAAAAAAAAAATTCACATATTTCAAGGTAAAAAGTATTTTTAAACATTTATTTTCAGGACATAATTCTGGCCAGTATTGCACTGCAATACACCCTGAAGTCTGGCCCGAAAATAAAGTAAGCATACATGTTGGAGACATCTGATTATCATTTTGAATAGGCCTACAGTAATCACATCATTAATAATCCTAGAATGCCTTTGAAAGTCAATTGGAGGCATGTCTGCAGTGTTTGAAAAGTACATCTTGGCCAGCATATAGTTTTAAACATACACCAATGACATACATCAAATTGCATATTACAATGCATACCCTATTCACCACAATATGACTTGTGTTTAAAATACATGCTGGCAAACACATGCAAAAGCATCATAGTGGTCCATTAAAAAAAATTTTCAAAAACATTAAATAATGGTGGAAAAAATGACATGTCGCTTCTATCTACCAGAATACAGTACTTATGTTTTGTACACTAGTGTAGACAGAAGTACCGGATTTCTCTGTATAGAAGCTACAAATTAATGCAAAGGTACATTTCGGGCACATTAAATTGGTAATATGCACTGAAATGTGGCACAAAATATTATATCGTTAAACAAATCGCAAAACCTAATATGGAGAGATGACTACATATAATGCAATAAAAAATACAAAAGTGCATAGCAAGAAAGAGAACGAAAATTTAAAAAAGGACAGAAACATAAAAGAAATGAGATAACAGCGACAGAGAGAGACAGGGCAATGGAAAAAGAAACGAACAAAAGAAGAGAAACTACACTGTTCACTGTACATACCAGTTATTTTTACAAGAAATGTACTTACTCTCCTCCTCCTCTTTTCCTCCAGTGCTTTCAAACACACAATTAACAAACTGTGCATCTCCTGATCTGTCAGAATTATTTGGCCCCGGCGATCAGCGCTGCTTGGGCATGCTTGCTCCAGATCCATTATACGATGCTGTGCAGTTTTGATGAAGCAGAAAAATTTGTGTCAGGATGTTCGGATGCTTGAACTCCTCTACTTCTTAAGCAACTGCTTGCTAGATATTTTTTTTTTTTTAAATTTATGATCATGTGACTAAAATCATCCGATTAAATTTATTTTATAAATTATTTTTATTAATTAATTTACATGGTGTGGGTTTTGAAAACTATTGTTTGATTTAAAAAAAAATAGGGGGCGAGTTCTAAAATCATAGGTGTGTGTACAGTTGATTGACACTAAGTAAAAAAAAAAGGGTTTTTTCTTGGTCATTGATAGGTTAAAAATTTAAATTGCAGTTTGAGAGGTTGATTTAAATAAAGCATTGAAAAAATGGATCCATAAAAGTTTGCATCCAGTTTTCGCAGGTTAAAAACGGATCCGTAAAACGCATCCAAAACGAATCCAAAACGTCGTGTGAACAAGCCCTAAGACTTCAGCTGGATGTAAATAGAAGACTGGGGTAACAACTGAGAGTAGGGAAGTGTTTTTTTATTTTTCTCAGGGCAGCAGTGGCTTGAAAGGGTTGTCCAGTTTATACAAAAATTAAATAAGCTACTGGTATCCAATAAAATAATACCTATACTTACCTTTCTCCATTCCAGCATTGGCTCTCCCTGGCTCTCCGTTTACTTCTTTCTCCTTCCAAACAACGACATCACTACTGCAGACTCTGATGGCATGCAGTAGTCAGCTGTCCAAACGGTGAAGTCAGGCAGTGTCTTGTGACATTCCCGTTTGAAAGAAGAATATAGACAGAAGACCAGGGACAGTGAGGACGGCACAGTGCTGGAATGGAGGTGAAGGGAGAGGTAAGTATATTTTTTTTAAATTTAAAGAGGCACCAATAGGCTGATATAAAAAAAAAAGTGTAGAACTCCTTTAATGTTATTTAAAAGAACAAGGAGAATCCAATCCACTTCTTTTCCCCACTGGCTTCCATTGCGCTAAAATAAAACATCAACCAGTACTTACCTCTCCCTTTGCCACCACTCCAGCACTGCTATAGTTCCAGTGTCTCCCACTGGTCTCTCATCAATGACATTTTATTCTTGACTGACAATGTACTGTATTTTTCAGACTATAAGACACCCCGGGCCATAAGATGCAGCTAGGTTTTAGAGGAGGAAAATAGGGAAAAAATAATTTGAAGCAAAAAGTGCAGAATGAAGTGTAGTTTTTATTGGTGCCATTTTGGGGTAGATGTGACTTTTTAATCCATTTTTTAGGGAAAATGAAATGACCCAAATAAACAGTAATTTTGGCATTTGGAATTTTTTATCTTCTACAGTGCTCAGTGTAGAGGATAAATGATGTTATATTATAATACGTCAAATGGTACAAATGTGTTGATATCAATTATGTGTTACTTTTTTATTTTTAAAATGACAAAAGGGAATAATTTAAACTAAATGTATTTTTTACTTTAATACTTGGACACAACTAATCAGTAATACAAACCCCCATTTCTTTACATGGGTAACTTAATAAGTGACCTATTTTTAAAAGAAATACGCATATTATTAATATAGTGTACAAGTGTATGTAAAAGAAATAGTGCACATATACTGTTACAAATACATAATATATATGCACTATTTTCTTTTAATATTATACTTACTTTTTTCCCCCAGTAACAACAGGGCTATCTCCACGGAAATTTTACCTGTTTGTTGTTTTGTATTCTTTTCCTCAGCATTAAAATATCTGGGGAACATTTCCCCTTTCTCTCCTTTGCGCTGTAACTGAAAGGGGCTGCTGTACTTTATTTTAGTTTGTTCCTCCTCTCCCCTGTTGCCTCTTTTAGAAAATTTTGTTTATTAATGCCAGTAGTCTGCTTGTTTGTATTTTACTAAGCGTGATTTTAAACTTTTTTAGCCCCACTTTTTTTACATTTAAAAAAACCCGGGGCACACCCCCAAACCAAAAAAAGGGACAAAAGGGACACTAAAACAGTAAAAATTATACATATAAAATAAAAAAAAAGCACTCACCTGTGATTTTTTGCGAGCTCTCGGTTCGGGGGTGCCTTCCCTTGTGTTCAACTCCCCCCGAATCAAAGAAAAACCACTTCAGCAAACAAAGGGTGTCAGTGAGGAGAGAAAAAAAAAATGCGGGCAGAGGGCTTTTTAAAAAATATCAAGTTTATTTTTTTATTAAAATCCAAAAATTTGCAAAATGCACAACAAACGAGAGACCCTTCACCTTAAGGGTGGGCAGAAATGGATTGACTGCGACGCGTTTGGGTTTTATGACCTTAGTCAGGGCTCATTTTATACATATATTAATAAATCGATTCTAAATGTTTTTCCACTCAGTGTAAACCTGGCCGTTTCGAGAAAAAAAAAGGGGGTTCCCTGGCAGAATGGTGGAAAGACAACACAAGTTTTCCCCTCAACCGTTCTCGTTTTCCCCCTGTTTTTAGTTTTTATCGCAGTAAGTGGGAGGCCCAGCCACATAGTTATGGGGTTTGAAAAGGGAGCAATGTAAAAATGTTTTGTTGGCCAGAAGGGGAACTCCTTGGAACAGATAACCCAAAAAACGGTCAAAAGGAAAGTCAGCAAACTTTGCTTTAAACCACGACTTGCTTCAGTTAAATGATTTCCCCTCTTGCCCCTTTTAAAGTATGCCCTTTTCCCAGCAAGGGATAATGGCTGTATGGGTCCCAAAACCCATCAAGGCTTTTGGAAGGCTGAAGAAAAATAAAACGAAACTTCTCCTAAAGTTTTCAAATGTTGCCAAAATCCCTGCACATTTGCGCTTGTTCCCTTCATGCAGTTTCTCGGTGAGGGGGAACTTCTGAAGGTTGCCACTCTGAACATTTTGGCCAGAGCTGCACCTTTAAAGGGACCGTTCATTTTATCAGTGCTTTAAGGGGTTTTTAATTTTCGGCCTTGCATCCGGTGTTCGTTCATTCAGATTTTGAATAACCCAGGTATCCCAGCTTTGTAACCACCTTTCATTGAAAGCAGCTTTGAATAATCGGCCTCTCTTTGTCAGAAATATTTTAGTTCCTTTCGCACTCTACACAGGGGCCCAGCATTTTTGCCGCGTGACGCCCCCGGAACCTTGTGTGGAGCAATAAATTTTATTTCCGCTCCTTTTGTACACAAAGACCAAATAACCCCAAGAAAAGGTGCGTCTTCACAAGTTCACTAGGGCCACAACAACCAACAAGGAGCTAGATTGTGGTAAGGTCTTTGAAAGGGGCCTCACGGTGCAAAAAACGTGGGAAACAAGAACATCTGGGTTTTTTCTTTACCTACTTACAAACCCTTTGATGCGCCCGACCGGGCGCGGCTCCATCAGTGCAGACCCCTGTGCATTTCCCCATGTAAGCACTTTTATAAAGATATTCCGATGTGACTGGAAATATTACCTCTCCTGTTGTTTTTGCTGGCAGTCCCTTGCAAATTTCTTAATGGTTCCCCTCCCAAAAAACGCACTTTCCCCAAACTGCAATGTCCAGTACGTGATCATCAATTGCAAGGCAAATTTTTTACTGATGCGCACCTTTTCCAAAAAACAACAGTTTCAATGTCCACAACAGTCATCAATCCGTTGGAAATTGTGTTATCGAAGAGGCATTTTTAGCATTCTTTGGTGCGTCAACCAAAAGAATCTTTTAACAATATTTTTACAAGCTGGCAGTTTTAATGTTTCTGCCACAGTGGGGGACTTTTTTGATTTGCATGAGTTCAGCAAAGGTACTATTTTTGAGGGCTCTCTCATTTACCTTTTCTTTTCCAAAAAAAATTCCCCCTTTCCCTTTTTGTTTGATGAAAGCGTACAAAATACTCCATGGGGCTTGTTTTGAAGGGGGAAGGGTGTTTCGTTTGAGATGGCGTTTTAAGTTGCTTGGCACCATGGCGCTATTGGAAGCTTCCCACAACCCCCCAAGCACAGGGGTGTTGGTGCTTCACACCCGTGAATAAAACCAAATAAAGATAGTTTTTTCATGTTTCCCTTGACTCACCGTCTTGTCTTTTTTCTTTTGTCGACCTCTCATACGGGGCCTTCATCTAGGTCAAAATTTGTGTCCGGGCCTTTCGGCATTTGGCCTTTTCCATTCCAAATACTTTCCATCACTGCTGAGATGTTGCCGCCACCTAAAATAAGAGTATTACATTATCTCCCACACTTAAAGGACCTCTGCCAGGCTTATTGCAATATAAAGGGGTACAATGAGAAGTCTTGGCCCTGAGGCCCAAATACAAAACCAGCTCATATATGCATTTGACGGTACTTGTAGTACTCCAGCCCAGGCCCTAGTATTTTCTTGTTATATATATACTGCGGATCTAAAAGTACCAGTCTATGCTGGTATTCTGCCAAAAGTTCATATACAGGCAAAAAACTCTAAAGAGACAGTTTAATGTTAATAAGCGTTCGCCTTAATGATTTTACACAGCATTATTGGCGGGATTACCTTTGGGGACGGGCAATGCAAAAGTCTTTCCCCCTCGGAAAGCGCCTCCCGGTGACGCATTAAGTCGGCCAACGGCAAAACCGTGCTTGTGTTATTGTACACGGCTCCTACACGTAGGGGCGTGCTGCCATCGCTGCGATTGCCGGGGAACAAAACCAGGGGGACCATAGTTTGGGGAACTTTTCCCCGCGGGAACCGACCTGTGTCGCGAACACTAGTGTACCGCGGCACACTTTGAAAATCACTGGATAGAGGGATGGGGGGTTTTTTGGGCGGGGGACAGAAGGGGCCTCCCGCAGCTTCCTGACACTGTGTAAGCACGGTCACTTTTCCCTGCACATGATCTTAGGTCTCCGGCCGACCCCCGACTCTGCCCCTTACTCACCCGACTCCTTTTCCCCCAATCCTGTTGAAGAAAGGAGGGGGGGATCCGGTGCAGAGAATGAAAGTAACCGCTTCCCCGCATTTAGTGGATGGCAGAATCCCCCAGAGTCTGCAATCTTTTAGCAGTGTCCCCCCTCACCAGGGGGCTTCGTTGGACTATAAGAGCACCCCATGTTTCCCCAATTTGGGAGGAGAAAAAGGGTCTTATAGTCCAAAAAAAACGGTAATCTGCCAAGCGTCACCTGGTACATGTGGGAGTGACCACTGGGGCAAGTGATGGGCTCATAGTCCCGAGCCATGCATGTAGGTATTAGTGTGGACCATGGGGATGTGGGAAATGGCGGCGAGGTAGTGCAGGTTTAATTTTATTCGGGAAAGAGGCACATTTTTTAAATTAATGGAAAACCCTTTTTCAATGAAAGTTATTTTTTTTAAAATATGTTGCCTTTTAGAAATAAAAAAAAAAAATATACTCACCTTCCCTTTATTGGACCCCGCACTGCTCCATCCCCACTCTTCTGGCCCTTTTGTTTCCTTCGTTTGTTCCCCCAAAATTGTCCTGCAGCTGTTATTGGTGCACAGACACTGCCCTTTCCCGAGGTTATGTTCAAAAGAAGCACTCTGTAAGGATGTGGGCAATGCATGTGATAACGCCTGCCCCCATGACTTCCCCGAGGATAAAAAAAGAAAAGCAGCGAAGGTGGGACAGCACAACACTGGGGCCAAAGGAAAAGGGATGTGAGTATAAGGGGGGGTTCGCCTATTTAATGACTACGTTCAAGATCCCTGGGGGGCCTGGTGGGTCCACAAAACATTGCGGGGGGCCCTAAGAAATAAGTGACTAGTACATTTGCTTTTTTTCCCAGTGTCATGTGATTTTCTGCGGTACTCAAAAGAATGGTAGACAACGCATTGAGGGCCCACAGATGAGATATGCCACCGGAAAAAGAGCAAAAAGTAGCCCAAGCTCTTTTCTTTATGGGGCCCCTGCAGTTTCGTTGCGGGGTTGTCAGGGTACCTTTTTTACGGTCCCCGAAGGATACCTTGAAAGGAGTCAATAATACGCGTGAACCCCAACCCAAGTTTGTTTATTTTTTGAAGGACACGGTGTCCAAAAAAATTTTTAAAGTTTAAAAAAAATAGTAATACAACCCCTTTTAAAAGAAAAAAAAAAAAAAAGTAGGATTTTGTGGGATTCGTCTTTGACCCCATTAATAATGTTTTGGCACAAATTTTTTTGGTCATAGGTCGTAAAAATGTATCCCCAAAAGAGGCAAGGCTTTTTAAAAGGTCATTGTTTTATGGGAACTGTGGTCCTAATTTAGTTAAAAATGTAATTTCGCACTGGCAAAAAATTTTTGTTGACTAGCTTTTTGGGGGGGCATGTCGAAAACTGTCTTGGTCTAAATTTCTTGTTTCCCATAAACCAATAGAGGGGGGGGAACATGATTGGGTTTCTATGGGCAAAAAGAAAAATCTTAGACCAGACAGTTTTCAGACATGTCCCCCTTTGTGTCCCTGCTGCAACTGTACTGGTCGTAAAAAGTGCAAAAATAGGAGATAAGTGTTTAGGTTGTATTACACCCGTAGACAAGGGAAAAAAGTCTTTTTAAATTTTATTTTTTCAAATTTTCTATTGATTATAAAAAAAAAAAAAAAAAAAAAATCGAATATAATGACCCCAAATTTTGGGGGTACTGTAGTTAAAAATAGTCTAACTTCAATTTAACAAAATTATTTTAAATTATTTGCCTGCATAAATTGGGGTTTTTACTTTAATTTGAGTATCTGTACACTGGTACAATAATTTTTATTTATATTGAACTGTTTGGGATTTGGGGGGTGAGCTGATTCTTTCCAATGTCTATTTTAATACTAAATGTAAGGGGGAATTTTATTGCAAAAATATCTTTCTATTTTGTTTTGAACTGCCTAATGACGTGACACATTTTAAAAAAAAAAATCAACCTAAACTATCATAATCCTGTTTCGCTGTGGCTGTTTGTCTTCAAAGTCGCTCTAATAAAAATGTTTGGCGTTGTGATGGTGTCTCCTTATTGAAATTTTATCCTTTTTATTTTTTTCACTTTTTTTGATATCTTTGTTAGATTGATGCTTGCTTTCCATAATGGATTAATTGCCATCAAATTAAGTTAGTTTAGAGAATTTCTCAAAAAATTGATTTTTTCCCAAATTTTCCGAATTTTTCAACAAAAAAACGTTTCGACCCCCCAAATTTAAATTCACGGCCCAAAATTGGGGTTAAAAAAAAAGCTATTTCCGGCTGCAGAGAGCTTGTAGGGTGTTGTAGAACGTTGTGCCTGTCAAATATGGAGGGGGCTGGTTTGGGTTTTATAAATTTCGGTTTTTGTAGAACGCACATGAAGCCTATCTTGAATCTCTTCACTTTCAATTTTGGGCCATCGGGGCAAAATGACAAAAAAGTGAAGCGGGGGGAACACAGCCTGACAAGTAACGCACGCCAGTTGAAGAGCCAGCTAGGGCCAAGACCACTTTTTTAGCGTCAAACAGCGCACTCCTTTTACACTGACATCAGATGATTCCACAGAATTTTATGGACAGAACCTGCTCTGTTTAAATGCTGATACATGTAAAGCCCACCGAATGAGTGGAGGAGGGTGTGGCCTAGTAATTTTGCGTTGAAGTCACTGTTTTTTTGCCCTTCTTTTCATCCGTCACAGGTCTTACTGCTTTAAATCGCGGTCTATTTGAGCCAGCTGCTTTGCTAAAGCCAAAAATACAAACAGGAAGTTGATCAAAACAGAGTTGACAGTTAATGGGATATTTATTGCATGTTTTACTGTGTTTGTATCCACTCTTGCTCTTGGTTATAGCCATTAATCAACAGACTATACCGTTCATAGGAGGGTGAGGGGCGGGGATGGAAACAGCATTAGAAAACCACTGTGGTGTTTCAGCGAGACAGCGGGTCAGTTGGCAGCAACATCAGGAGCCCACAGAGTGCCACTTGTACAAGTTCTGGAGACACTGGGATGGCAGCAGCATAACATAAGGAGCCGTGGTGGGGAGGGACCCCCACTCGTTGTGGCACAATGACAAATTCTGTATTCGGGGTGGCAGTTGAGTGCAGAATGACACTGTGTGGAGGTGGACAGCCACATAAAGAGAGCCACAGAGTGGCAGAATGACGACAGTGTGGAAAGGTGTCGGCGAGCAACATGAGACGCAAGAGAGTGGCACAATGACATATTCTGGAGAGTGGTGGCAGAAACAGAGTAGTCCACAGAAGTGGCATATTGACAGAGTGTGAGCGTAGGGGTAGGGCGCAGTAACTGCAGCAGTGTCAGCCAATGAGGTCAGAGAGTGGAACAATTAATAGAGCATGGAGGTTGCGCCAGGAGCAGCAGCATGAGGTCAGACAGTGGCACCTGGCACAATGACAGAGGCGTGGACAGGGTGGCAAGGCAACAGCAGCAGTAGCATGAAAGGTCAGAGGTTGCACATGACAGAGTGTGGAGGTGGGTGGCAATTTCACAGTCATGGTAAAGATGGTGGGATAAGGCAGGATGGGAGACAACTGTCAGAGGGATGTGTGGGCATAAGGCGTTTTGGTCGGATGGCGGCGGAGCATCAGGCTGATATTAATTTGTGCGATATGGTGATTGGTATATGTGGAATTCCCTGTCCTATCAACGACTGAATTCATCTTTTTGCAAAGGTCAGTACTCTCCACATTTTTCGGGTGGACAAGGCGGTTTCTCCTTGGGTAACGATGGCCCCCGCCGCAGCTGAATCACCCGCTCTGATGCATACTAGTGTACAGGCAGGACCAGATTCTCAGGTGCAAACTCGGAGCAGTTGCGGCCAGAACCATCCTGTTTGTGCTGCCAGTAGTAGTCCAGCGGATCTTCTAACTGGGGTGGCAGAGTGCTGTTCAAGTAGGCATCACATGATGGGTTAAAGGTCTTAATCCAGGTCCTGCTGCTGCTTGCTGAGTACTCTCACTATCTATAGCGGGTGAAGGAAAGCAGCTTCATGAACAAACTCCAGACTTAGGCTGCTGCTGTGATGCTGCTACTGTTCAATGCCCACCCACACTCCCCACAGCAGCCATGGGAAGTGGTACTGTGACGCGATGAGGAACCCTCGTAGTCAGACATGCCAGAGGGATGGGACAATGGGGCAGATAGGCGAGCGGCAAACTGACCTATACAGGATTTCTTATTGTACGCAGTTTCTCCTCCCTCTCGCCTGCTGGAAAAAAGCTCCAATATTGGACGGTAGGAGGGGTCCAAGAGGGTGGGAGGAGCAAAAGTCATCCCTCTGAAGGACTGGTGCACTATTCGGCTGTCACTAGCCATGGTAATATCAGCATGCTGTGGCCATTCTGCCTGCAAGTGACTCTGAGGGAATCAAGTCTCCCACTGTATACTGCTACGGTAGCTTCTGGGTCATCTGCTTCGTCTTCTTCATTTCACATCCTACTATCCAGATGTTAATCGCTCCTCCCTCTCTGTCACCTGGGTAGATAGAAAATCCCCTCTTTTCACCAGACACTGCTTGGGCGACTCCAATGTCCTACCTCCTCCAGTTCAGCCCCACTGCGCTTCATAAGTGTCCATTTGATGTTAAGCTCACCCGTCTAGTCCGTGTCCTGACAGATTTTGCAAGCATTCTGTTCCAGGCCATTGAAGAAGTGGTGAAATGAAGTTTATTCTTACCGTGGAGTGGCCTGGCGACTTGACAAATAATGTGACCTCTTAAAAGCGGCCTGAGCAGAATGCATTTGACATGAATGAGCTGCCACTGGCTGACATCAAAATTACACAGGGGAGTACTCCTGTCGCTTTGACATCATCAAAAAATCGGTAATGGCCTTTCTCTGTTCTTACAGGCAAGTTCATAACATATGGAGGCTGGAATTCCACGGGGTGGAAAAACTTCGCGATATCAGCCTATGTTGGGGAAGGCCGTTATGCCCTGCAACCTCATAGGAGAGGTGTGCTTGGCTTTAGTAAGAATGGATGAATGCAATATGACGCCAGTTTCCTGGACCATTTAGATTGTCTTCAAGGATGGCTGGAAGACTTCAGGAACCTTTTGAAACCAGATTGAACATGTGTGCCATGACAAGGGCATGGTACCATCCTCCTCGGTGCAGCGCGACGGACTCCATTTCCTTCCATTGTCTGTCACAATGTGAACGATTTGCAGTGTATCGCGGAGAAAGCCACACATCGATTTCTTGTATGTATGTCGAGGAGCTAGTTCCTCCCCTGTGTGACTTTGTTCACCCAGGCAAACCAGGTGCTAGAACTGCTGTGTACACCATACTGTCGCCCTGCAACTTGTGGAATGATGGAGCAGCACCTTAGACTTGTGGAGGCTGAGGTGGTGGATGACGGAGGAGGACAGGGACATTGGCGCGCAGGAGCAGACAGTTTGACAACGTGGAGGAGAAAGCGGCGTCTCCTGTCCATGTTGATGGTGTTGTAGGGGGATGCGGCGAGGAAGCACATTACCCTGTGGGTACCGAAAAGGGACATGTTATAGGCCCCTGACCGTAGTTACAGATCCACACACGGCCGCGCTGCCTTGCACCTTGGAATGCGGAAGAAACCGTATAAGCTCAAGGACTGGCCCACCTTCTGGTGTCTAATATGTGTGGAAGGGCTGGTAGCTGCCTTTTTTGGAATTGAAATTACGGTTGAACTCTCCACCTCGGCTCGCACAAGCCATTAGTAGTTCTCCTGAACGGTGAAGAGCTCCACCATTGGTAGGGAGAGGACTGCTCAAGTACCAATAACTTGGACAGGAGCGACGGTCAGCTGCTGCACCTTAGGATGGATTGGGACGCACTCATACTGTTGTCTCTTTGCAATCACCTCGCTGAACGACTGCTGGCAGCCATGAGTAGCGAGGAGCAGGAGCATTGGACGCGTGTGAGATGATGGCAAAAATAGACAAACAACTCCCTCCGGCAGAGAGGTGGTGGAGACTTGACTTGCTGAAATGGCTATGCATAGCAGCTGGGCGCTGTACTGCTGCTGTTGTTGCAGTGGGCGGCAGGATTGGTACCACCTTCTGAGACACCTTTCTCCAAGGCCACTGGATGGTGACGCTGCATGTGTTGTCGCAGAGAGGCTGTGATGCCAACGTTAGCTCCCTGGCCACGCTTCACTTTTCTGCCCACAGATTCTACATATACCATATTAGGCTACTCTGGGGTTCTTAGCAAAGAACTGCCACACCGCCTGAGTAGATGATTTTACCGCCTAACATTCCGCGGAACTGAGTGACTTTCTACGCCGCGTCCGCTGACTCGCTGAGCCCCTGTGCAGGCTACTTTACTAGGACCTGTGAAGCGGGGGTTTTCTACCTGTGGCCGCTTTGGATAACGACCTCGCACTGCTGCACCACCCTGCTGACATCACGGACCACACTACCACTTGCTGTCTGCGCCGCCTGCATGACTGCGCGACGCTGATGTCCTCTTCTCCCGACGATGATGAAAAGCCCTTGCTGCACCCCGGCTACAAGTTTGCGATCGAGGCTACATTGTCATCGATTTGTGTTGTTAGCACGTCACTGCTATTCTCTCAACGGTTCTCTGTATGCAAGAGTCTGACTGGCTTTCGCAACAAAAACCTCCCATGCCACATTCTCCTCATCAAATACTTCCAACTACTGCAACGATAGGCCAAGCGGGGATGGGTCCCTGCCCCATCTCTTCGCTGCCATGTAGCTGCTGACTGTCCTCAACTGAGTTCGTCCCTCATACTTTATAGTGGACGCTAGAGCCCTGACAACTTAGTAGATTCTAGCTGAGGGAACCAAACGGAACAGAGGAGGGTTGAGGAACAGGTGAG
>JAODAL010069412.1:0-16364 GCA_025379985.1 Phyllomedusa bahiana | reverse complement strand
CTTTTTCATTTTTACTTTGATTTTAAAAAATTTATGC
This sequence comes from Phyllomedusa bahiana, assembly GCA_025379985.1. Lineage (NCBI taxonomy): Eukaryota > Metazoa > Chordata > Amphibia > Anura > Hylidae > Phyllomedusa > Phyllomedusa bahiana. The sequence goes on along the minus strand of JAODAL010069412.1, from coordinate 16,327 downwards.
CATTTGAGCTTACGCACAAATAGATGTAAAATCTTTGATCCATGAAAAATCACTATATTTGGGTTTGGGGGGTACAAAGTCAAACCCTCTGTAGAATCTGTAACTCTCTACTACCTAGTTGTCTATCTGTAAGGTTAATTATCTGGAGCCTTCACCTTATAAGACCCCTGCTGCCTCTACGATACCCCTACTGCCCCTGCACCTCTATACACACATCCCCATCACCTTCTGTCTCCTTCCTCCACCATTGTAGGTTGTAAGCTCTCGGGGCAGGTTCCTCTTCTGTATCAGTTTGTTATTTTGTGCTAATATTGTGTTTGCCTCGTAGTATATGATGTATTTCAACACCTTGTTCCGCGCCCTGGAGTAGGAACGCCCTAAAATAATAATAATAATTGTTATTATATAACAACAGGATAGTTCCTTTCTATCACTGCAGAACAGAAAGCAGCTGATCGAGGGCCAAAAAAAGTATAGATTCCCTGAAGAAAATTATGTTCGTTTCTTATGGGGGAACTGAAGAGTCTGGAAAGTACAGAGACGGGAAGAGACAATGGAGTCTTGAGAGGACAAAAGAGTCAGGAAGAGACAGAGGAGACTGGAGAGGACATAAGACATTGGAGAAAGACAGAGGAGTCTGGAGGGGACACAGGAGTCTGGAGGGGGATAGAGGAGTCTGGAGGGAGGAGGACAGAGGGGTCAGGAGGGGGACAGAGGAGTCTGGAGGGAGGAGGACAGAGGGTCGGGAGGGAGGAGGACAGAGGAGTCTGGGGAGGGAGGACAGAGGAGTCTGGAGGGAGGGGGACAGAGGAGTCTGGGGGGAGGAGGACGGGGGAGTCTGGAGGGAGGAGGACAGAGGGGTCTGGAGGGGGACAGAGGAGTCTGGAGGAGGAGGAGGACAGAGGAGTCTGGAGGGGACAGAGGAGTCGGGAGGAGACTGAGGTGTCTGGAGGGAACAGCGGAGTCTGGGGGGGACAGTGGAGTCTGGAAGGGACAGCAGAGTCTGGAGGGGGACAGAGGAGTCTGGAGGGAGACAGAGGAGTCTGGAGGGGGACAGGTGAGTCTGGAGGGGACAGAGGAGTCTGGAAGAGACAGCGGAGTCTGGAGGAGACAGAGGGGTCTGGAGGAGATAGAGGAGTCTGGAGGGGGACAGAGGAGTCTGGAGGAGACAGAGGGGTCTGGAGGGGTCTGGGGGAGGACAGAGGAGTCTGGGGGAGACAGAGGGGTGTGGAGGAGGACAGAGGAGTCTGGAGGAGACAGAAGAGTCTGGAGGAGGACAGAGGAGACTGAAGGGGACAGAAGAGTCTGGAGGGGAGAGAGGAGTCTGGAGGGAGGAGGACAGAGGAGTCTGGAGGGGAACAGTGAAGTCTGAAGGGGACAGAGGGGTCTGGAGGAGGACAGAGGAGACTGGAGGGGACAGAGGAGTCTGGAGGAGACAGAGGACTCTGGAGGGGACAGAGGATTCTGGAGGAGGACAGAGGAGTCTGGAGGGGACAGAGGAGTCTGGAGGGGACAGAGGGGTCTGGAGGGTACAGAGGGGTCTGGAGGAGACAACGAAGTCTGGAGGGGACAGAGGAGTCTGGAGGAGGACAGAGGAGTCTGGAGGGGACAGAGGAGTCTGGAGGGGGACAGAGGAGTCTGGAAGGGACAGAGGAGATTGCAGGGGACAGAGGAGTCTGGAGGGTACAGAGGGGTCTGGAGGAGGACAGAGGGGTCTGGAGGGGATAGAATGGTCTGGAGGGGCAGAGGAGTCTGAAGGGGGACAGAGGAGTCTGGAGGGGACAGAGGAGTCTGGAGGGGGACAGAGGAGTCTGGAGGGGGGACAGAGGAGTCTGGGGGAGACAGAGGAGTCTGGGGGGACAGAGGAGTCTGGAGGGGACAGAGGAGTCTGGAGGGGGACAGGAGGGTCTGGAGGGGACAGAGGAGGATGGAAGAGACAGAGGAGACTGGAGGGGACAGAGGAGTTTGGAGGGGACAGAGGAGTCTGGAGGAGGACAGGGAGGTCGGGAAAGAGGGGTCTGGGGGGAGGAGACAGGAGACTGGAAGGGACAGAGGAGATTGCAGGGGACAGAGGAGTCTGGAGGGTACAGAGGGGTCTGGAGGAGGACAGAGGGGTCTGGAGGGGATAGATTGGTCTGGAGGGGACAGAGGAGTCTGAAGGGGGACAGAGGAGTCTGGAGGGGACAGAGGGGTCTGGAGGGAGGAGGACAGAGGGGTCTGGAGGGGAAGAGGAGTCTGAGGGAGGAGGAGGACAGAGGAGTCTAAAGGGGTACAGAGGAGTCTGGAGGGGACAGAGGGGTCTGGAGGGGGATAGATGGGTCCGGAGGGGGACAGAGGAGTCTGGAGGGGGACCGAGGAGACTTGAGGGGAAAGAGGAGGCGGGAGGGCACAGAGGAGTCGGGAGGGGAAAGACTCGTCGGGAGGGGACAGAGGAGTCTGAAGGAAAGGACAAGGAGTCTGGAGGGGACAGAGGGGTCTGGAGGGGGATGATGGGTCTGGAGGGGGACAGAGGAGTCTGGAGGGGACAGATGGGTCCGGAGGGGACAGAGGAGTCTGGAGGGGACAGAGGAGTCTGGAGGGGGACAGGAGGGTCTGGAGGGGACAGAGGCGGATGGACGAGACAGAGGTGTCTGGAGGTGGACAGAGGAGTCGGGAGGGGACAGAGGAGTCTGGAGGGGACAGAGGAGTCTGGAAGGGACAGAGGAGTCTGGAGTGAACAGAGGAGTCTGGCGAGGGCCAGAGGATCCTGGTGGGGGCAGAAGAGTCGGGAGGAGATGGAGGAGTCTGGAAGAGAGTAGAGGTGTCTGGAGGAGATGGAAGGCTAGGATGTGGAAGGGAGATATGGATTTGAATGGGACAAAGAGGTCTGCAAGAAACTCTGGTGTCTGATATTGGCTTATTCCATTCTCCCCACTTAAAGCATCTGCTTTGTAGAGCCCAGCAAGCATGTACATGAGGAGGTCGGGCCAACAATGATCTTTGAGGTATGGCTTCCTTTAGGTGTATGTGTCCACTGCAAGCCAAATCTCTTATTGGCTGTTTATAGCTAAGAACAGGATGGACAATCACATAATCAAGGAAATGTAATGAAAAATTCTACAATAACAAAATGCTGCCCCCCTTCTGGGATATCCTCCACCTCAGTACAGGCGGGGTAGAATGGAGCATGCTCAGTTCACTCTCCCGCATCAGGGGATAGGGTCAGCGTCTGATCCCAGTCTCTTACGCCCTTAGCCCCTGCACGAGAATTATTGGACAGAACCGACTCAACCAGAAGACGCTGCCCGACCAAAAAATAAAGAATCATCTCATCAGAACATAGAAAGTTTACATTGAACTATTATCTCATGAATTCCCTTGATCCATAAAATCATTATACAATACAGTGATCCCTTTCCCAGACAGCTCTACCCCACGGTCGAGTAGCACTCATCTTACTGTCAGACGTTCCACCGCTGCTTGTTCGATGCAGTCTCTACAAGTGTGAAGTCACCGCCGCATCTACTCCATGCGTATTATAGGAACCAAAAAGTGGCTTAAAGAAAAAAAAAACAATAAAAAGAAAAAAAAAACGAAAAAAAAGGAAAAAAAAAAAAAAAATAAGTGGAAATAAAAAAAAAAAAAGAGGTAAAAAATAAAGTTTTGGTTGATAAAGTATCCGCCCGCGGTGCAAACCGACCTGGTTCCCAAGGACAGAGTCTTAAATTCCCCCCGGAAGAACACTTTCGTGCACAGAGACCTCATCCACATTTTTATTTAGGTATCAATGGCGTGAGCAGTGATGTTAATCAGCTCTTTGAGCGGAGAATATAATAGATAATATGATATATAGCGTCTCTCTCCCACCAAACCAAACATCAATGCAGTATGACCAAAATATACATGGAATTCACCCTAATAACTGTAGTATAGCGAGGATGTTGTTGACGCCCAACTTACCAACGATGTGCATGAGAATACAGGGCACACAGCCATGAAGTCGTCCATAAATAGAGTGAATGGCAGTGGCACTGAAATCCTACAAATAAAATGTGATGTGACAGAATCTTGCTCTAAACTTAAAATAACATACATTTTTACCAATCACATCTTATCAAGATTTGCACCATTTTTTTGATTATTGATCCATAGTTTACTGTTTAACATCTACGATTCTCCAGGATACCAAACCAGTGACAGAGCTCCTGCATCTGGCTGTCCGCACGATATCAGACATCACCTGATCCTCTCAGGCAGCTTACTGTCATCTATTCACATCTGTTATGAATATTCATACAATACACTCACTGCTGAGAGCGATTGTCCAACCACCAGGTGCGTGTCATTGCCTAACAGCAAGATCCCTCTGTCCTCCTCTAGGTAATCACACACACCACTACTAAGCGAGTTTTCAAACCCCAGAGTGCTGAGTCATTCTACTAAATGCTGACCTTTGCGTGATTCTCCTAAGTAATCACACAACTCACTCTGAGAATGTTTAACAACCCCAGAAGCTGTCATTCTACTTACGTCCTCTGTACTCCTTAGTAATTACATACACTCACTGCTGAGCAAGTCTTCAACCCTGGGTGCTGCTATCTTACTCCTGTTCTCAGTACTCCTTAGTAATCACACACACTCACTGCTGAGCAAATGTTATACCCTTGGTGTTGTCATTCTACACCCGTCCTCTGTACTACCTAGGTAAAACCCACACACTTACACTGCTAGATGAACAGTTCAAACCTCATGTGGCTGTCATTCATACTCCCATCCTGCGGGTATTCCTTATAATTCACACACACACTCACTGCTTTGAGGCGAGAGTGTTAAACCACCAGGTGCTGTCATTCTACTCCGTCCTCTGTAACTCCCTAATTTATCCACACACACTCACTGCTGAGTCGTAATGCTTCAGACCCAGGAGCTGTCATTCACTAGTCACTCATCCTCCTGTAATCTCTTAGGAATCACACACACTCACTGCTGAGCCAGTGTTCAACCCCGAGGAGTAGACTTTCAATCGAACTCCCATCAGGCCTCTGTTACACCATAGTAATCCACACACACCACTGACTGAGCGAGTGTTCAACCCCCAGTGTGTCCTCTATCTACTCCAGTCCTCTGTTATCTTTAGTAAATTACAAGTCAAACATGCAGGATAGAGTATTCATGTCTGTGACCTGCTGTTGTTTTTTTGTTGTCTGTCTACTGACATTTTTTGATCCCCTCCACCGAAAAAGAAACATCAATCAGGTAAGTGTATTGCAGAAAAAAAAGTCCACGTGTTTGTTTCCTGTAGGGATTTGACACTAGGACCCCTATGCTGTAAGGCATAAAGTTGCTAACGCACTTCACGCTACATTGTTTATCTACTGTTAATGTGCTTCGTATTTTAGGTAACTTGACTTTTACATAACTGACCGAGATACTCAGAGAGTTGAGCAACACTGTAGGGGAAAACGCATCGTTGATGTTCATTGCCTGCTGGGTCACATGCTGTGCAGTCAAACCAATTAGCGACATCACCCTTTTGATGAAAAACTGAAAGTGAAGAGAGGACAAGCATTGCACTAATACCTTGTGGATAAAACTCCTTTAATGTCTTTAAACATGGCTCTACGGGGGCGGGGCGCATTTATATGGAGACACCTAAATAAAATTGGAATGGTTGGTGATATCAGCTTCCTGTTTGTGGCACATTAGTATATGGGAGGGGAAAACTTTTCAATATTGGTGTTGACCATGCGGCCCATTTTGAGAGAATCGGGCCATTTTGGATCCAAGCTTTATATTTTTATCCAGGGGAAGGAGGGACATTTAACACGAAAAGTCTTCCAGCCATCAAAGAAATCGCGAGAATTGTCACAAGAAAAAATACAACTGGTGTGCTATGGTTTTTTAATGTAACTTTATTCGTTTCATGAGTTATTTACAAGTTTTTTTTCAATTTGTTTTGTATCAATATTTTTTGTTTCTTTCTCTATTTTTTCTTACACCATTCACATTTCCCACTTAATAACTGTGTTAGAATTAATCTTCATACATGTTATATACGGTGTGTGGATACCTAATATGTGTAGGTTTTTGTGTGAGTGTATGTATGCACAATTATTTTTTATTAAATGTTTATTTTATATTTATTATTTATTTTTATTTTATACACTTTTCCTGTTATTACTTTTTTTTACTCTTAGTAATGTATTAGCATATTCATATATACTAATACATTGTAATCTGAGTCAGTCTGACACAGGCAGTGATCAAGGCAGGTCACAAGTCAGCCTGATCCTGCTTCTTGACACAAAAAGGTCTGGGCTCTCCTAGGTCCCCAGGGCTGACTGTGCAGCCGTTCCCCGGGCTCTGTTGGGTCACCGGGTGTTCCAATCACCCGACAGAGCAGGGGAACCCTTTGATTGTGATGTGGTGATGAACTGCGGCAATCAAAGGGTTAAAGCACCGGGGAGTGGAGGTTTCCCCCACTCCCTGGTGCTCGCAGGAGATGCTCTTGGGACAAAGCTGTGTAGTACAGTGTGTATTACAGCCCCGATCTCAGTGCTGCTGCGGTGCCCGGAGCCGCAAACTCTGATGTCTCCAGCGACGGCAAAAGACGGTGGGCGGTCGTTAAGGAGTTAATCCTCTTCTACATAAGCCCCCATTGCCCCAGATGTCATGAGGAGCTACAGAACCAATTATAACCTGTTCTTTCTAGGAAAGTTTTAGAAAACTGTTGTTAACCCACTAATTATCAGACTTCGAGTCGATCAAATCAATGAACATTTTTTTAGTCCGGTTTAAGAAAAAAAATTAAATTTCTGAACTTAGACAAGTCCTAAAAGATTGAAAGAGACTTGGTGGTTGCAGCATCATCATCATCATCATCATCATTTCCTCATCATCATCATCATCATCATCATCATCACTGCGCTTCAGTCCAATTAGAGATTCTAATACAGAGACCTGAGGTTTTTCCTGGAATTTCTGGCTCATTCTTCAGAGGTTTTGCTCCTTCCAGATAATTTAGAACATCTCTTGGCTCCTCGTCCTCCTCAGCAGCTCCCTCAGTATATGGAGCATTACAAGGCTTGGCTCTATCCCCAGTGCTATTAGTGGTTTACCTGCTATTATTAGAAAGACTATCCCAGAGCTGCAGTCTCACCCCTCCTGCTGTGCAGATGATACCGGACTGTACCTGTATGGATATTCATGCAGAAACGCACCTTTAACTGCGAACAACTCAGGTTATGCCGTAGCTGCAGGCCCCCACCTGCTAATTAACGTGCTATAGATCCTATTGCTAACGGCATACAAACGTGAAAAACTTCCTTTGCTTAAAATATTAAACTTTATTCCAGCCTTTTTTTTTTTTAGAAAACTTGAATGTCAGGTGTAAGTAGATTTCACACCATACTTTTCAGCAATACAGAAAAATTATTCACCTGGTTGTTTTTAGTAATCTCTCCTTGCATCGCCTTCAGGCTTAGGAGATCCAGTCCAATTCAGACTTCATAGTTAGCGTCCATTGTGCAAGAGCCTTCATCAACCCTCTCCTCTCAAGCTACGCTACGTCTCGCGACGTTTCGGAAGCTCCACGCCTCCTTTGTCAAGCATAAAAGAAACCACAAAGATTGATATTTGCCAAGAGCTGAGCCTTATTGTGTCACATTTATGCTTCATTCTCCTCTTGAGTAAACTTTCAGTTTTGCACCAACTTGTGTGTATCTCAATCAATTGTCGCTACTCAGGGGTAAAAACTCCCAAACCTGTCCCTAATCCATATATCTGCCTACCAAACCTGCCCCTCATCTGCCAGCCAAACCTGCCCCTCATCCTGCCTGCCAAACCTGCCCCTCATCTGACTACCAAACCTGCCCCCCTTCCACTTACCAAACCTGCCCCTCATCTGTCTACCAAACCCGCCCCTCATCCACCTACCAAACCTGCCCCTCATCCGCCCGCCTAACCTGCCCCTCATCCACCTACCAAACCTGCCCCTCATCTGCCTACCAAACCTGCCCCTCATCTGTCTACCAAACCTGCCCCTCATCTGCCTACCAAACCTGCCCCTCATCTGCCTACCAAACCTGCCCCTCATCTGCCTACCAAACCTGCCCCTCATCCGCCTACCAAACCTGCCCCTCATCTGTCTACCAAACCTGCCCCTCATCTGTCTACCAAACCTGCCCCTCATCTGTCTACCAAACCTGCCCCTCATCTGTCTACCAAACCTGCCCCTCATCTGTCTACCAAACCTGCCCCTCATCTCTCTACCAAACCTGCCCCTCATCTGTCTACCAAACCTGCCCCTCATCTGTCTACCAAACCTGCCCCTCATCTGTCTACCAAACCTGCCCCTCATCTGCCTACCAAACCTGCCCCTCATCTGTCTACCAAACCCGCCCCTCATCCACCTACCAACCCTGCCCCTCGTCTCTTTACCACACCTACCCTTGACATACAGACTTGAGTGGAGCTATTTATTGGGAAGTGTCTCTCAGGAAGCAGATATCTAGCATCAGGAAATCTTCATACTTCGACCTAAGAGTATTTCGAGAATGAAACACCCCAGTCCATAGGAAGCTCCATCCCCACTGACGCCTTCATAACCACATGGCTGGACCTTGTAACTTATGTCCTCAAATACAAAGCAGTGCACCGACTCTGGTTGGTCCAAAGTGTTGCCACTAGGTTAATCCATTAACACCCCATGAAGTGTATTTACAGCATGGCAGCATTAAGGCTGTATTGAGCGGGCATAAAGACTGATACCACTCCACACCCAGCAGGTGCCTACTGTTACAGCTTCCTTTATTTGCTTCTTACTTTTTTGTCCTACTATTGGACTAGATTAAGTCATCCCTTTTTTGTAATACATAGCTGTACACTCCTGTATTTCTATGTATTATTCCTCTTACAGGCATCTATGACTTTATGTCTCTGGCAGAGTCTGTTGTACTTAGCAGACCTAGAGGGCATTATGTTGTCTCTGGCTACCATGACATCTACTGCACCCTGCAGCTGTGTTGTGGGAATGCCTATGATTGACAGAGGGATCCCCCTCCCCAAGTCAACCATCTAGATGCTGAGGCTGCTATTATCCACTACATACAGAGGGTGAGCAACCCTGATCTGAGTTAGCGCCAATTTGGCTGTTGCATTATGAGCTCAGTTTTACGATCCACTTCTGAGCCTTCATCAGTTGAGCCCCAAACATGTACAATGCCTGGAAGACTTTCCAACCCTTCCACTGATCCAGGAGAGTTGACAAGTGTGTTCCCCAAAGAGCGCCACTCTTGCCCCCTTCCGGGCTAACTAGTTTACTTTGTAAATTAGAGTCATTAAGCTTTAATACTTTGCTGTAAAGACCCCTAAATATCTCCGTAGAGTAACATTGCTCCTTGGACAGGTCATTTGTTTAGTGTTCAAGCACAATTGGTACCAGTAAGCACGTTCTGTGTGGTGTGAGCACCTATGGCCGGGGTTGCATTGGAGCCTGGGAGTGCGGAGCACAGGGGGTCGTAAAGAGAAGAAGCTTGTTTCGTAGATTTAGTTTTTTACTGTTTTGTCAGTACCAGGTAAGAAAATAAAACCTAAAGAGGTCAATTGGGAGTCTATACCTCGCCTCACACCCACTGATGGAGACGGTCAGTGAGACTCCAGGGGAACAACCTGCTTTTCTGTTGCGTGCTGATGCTAGGGGCTGCTCCTCTCTCCACAAGCAGATCCACTGTGCTAATGTCCAGGCTCATTTGCTCCTGGCTCCTCTTACTGCTCATTCTTAGTTCTCCAAAGTCCCTTTCAAAGAGGCACCCATATCGGCCCATTCTGTTTCCCCAGTCCCATCACTAGCCAGAAATGTGGCACGGCGCGTGGGGGGAGAGGTAGGACAACATAAGTATTTTTATACTTCCTCCTCCTTCCATGCTGCACATTATACCCATGCATGTGAGGGACTGGGGAAACAAGACGGCTGCTATGGGAGAGAGGCAGAGAAGACAGTTTTTAGACAAAAAAATTTTACTTGAATTTTGTAAAAAAAAAAAAAAAAAAAGAAAGTAAGATGAGGAGGATCTGAGAAATAACCAGAGAGTGAAGGGAATCCGGGGGCGGGAGGGAGGAAACTGGAGATTTTTTTTTCTGTTAGTTTTGTAATTTTGTGCTAAGCAGAAACCACAGACTTTTATTAATTACTCGTCGGCCATTTTTTTCTGTTAGTTTTGCCATTTTGCCCCCAGGAGAACCGACAGTTTTATGTTTTGTTTTCTTTTCTGTAGTTTTACTGTTCAGGTGTTCGGGGATCCTTTTTTGGGATTGGGGGGTGGTTTCGTTAAGCATCTTTTACACAGCCATTCCAAAGATCAGGGAGCTAAGGAAACCCATCTTACCTGCCCTTTTAGGAAGTTATAGAAAAAAACTGTTGTTTCCCCAACTATATACCACATTTAAAATACCAATATTACATTTCCCGGGGCCCCCAGGGGGGTCACATCAAAAACCTTTTTTTTTTGTTTTGTTTCAGAAATAAGTCCCATCAGTGATCACCTGAGATCAGGGGCGTAGCTACAGCTGGTGCAGAGGTAGCAGTTGCTACCGGGCCCTGCAGCCTGAGGGGGCCCCTAAAGCCCTTCTGCCACAGCATTGTAAATGGCACATGGTAGCTGAGGGGCCCCATTTCACTATTTGCACCAGGGCCCAGAAGCTTCAAGTTACGCCTCTGCCTGAGATCTAGACGATTGCTCATGGAGATAGACTTGGCAGATGCATCATCTTATTACACCTGGATGGCTGAGCAGTGTTTGGCACAGGTCACCATGGACTCCGAATACTCAGAGCCAAGGGGGTTCCTGGAATTTCTGGCTCATTCGTCAGAGGTTTTGCTCCTTCCTCGTTGGCAGATGATGAAGAACATCTCTGGGCTCCTCTTCCGGCTAAGCAGCTCCCTCAGTATATGGAGTATTACAAGGCTTTGGCCCCTAATTGCCCAGTGGGTATTAGGTTTACCTGTTATTATTAGAAAGAACATCCCAAAGCTCACACCCCACTGCTGTGCAGAAGATACCTGACTGTACCTGTATGGAGTCAGTGACTGATCTCCAGGTACACGGTACACTCCTGCTTAGATACACCCCCGCTGTACAGATGATACCTGACAGTACCTGTATGGAGTCAATGACTGATCTCCAGGTATACGGTACACTCCTGCTTAGATACACCCCACTGCTGTGCAGATGATACCTGACACTACCTGTATGGAGGGACTGATCTCCAGGTGCACGGTACACTCCTGCTTAGATACACCCCCTGCTGTGCAGGATCCTGACTGTACCTGTAGGGAGTCGTGACTGATCTCCGGTACACGGCCCCACTCCCTGTTTAAAATACCCCCTATGCTGGCAGATGTCCCCTGACTCTCCTGTAGGGAGGGACTGTTTCCCCAGGTGCACGGTCCTCCTGTTTAATACACCCCACTGCTGTGCAATGATCCCTGACTGTACCTGTATGGAGTCAGTGACTGATTCCAGGTATACGGTACACTCCTGCTTAGTACCCCCCCTGGGGCAGATGAACCTGACTTACCTGTAGGGGGGGGAGTCAAGGGGACTGATCTCCATATACGGTACACCCCCTGCTTAGATACCCCCTCCTGCTGTGCGATGATCCCTGACTTTCCTGTAGGGGGCCTGATCTCAGACACGGTACACCCTGCTTAGATAACCCCCACTGCTGTGCAGATGATACCTGATTACCTGTATGGAGTCAGTGATGATCTCCAGGTACACGGTAACCCCTGCTTAGATACACCCCATGCTGTCAGAAAATACCTGACTTACCTGAGGGACAGGGGTGATCTCCAGGACATGGTACACCCCCCTGTTTTAGATACACCCCACTGCTGTGCAAAAGATCCGACTCTCCCCGTATGGAGTCAGTGACTGATCCCCAGGGTCCGGGTACACCCCGCTTAGATACACCCCATGCTGGCAGATGATACCTGGTACCTGTAGGGAGCAGTGATTTTATCTCCAGGTATACTTACATTGCTTAGATACACCCCACTGCTGTGCAGAATCCCTGACACTACCTGTAGGAGGGACTGTCTCAGGTGCAGGGTACACTCCTGCTTAGTACACCCCACTGCTTTTGCGATGTACCGACTGTACCTGTAGGAGTCAACTGACCCCGGGTACAGGGTAAACTCCTGCTTAGATACCCCCCACTGCTTCAGATGATACCTGATGTACCTGTATGGAGTCAGTGATGATCTCCGGAAAGGGGCCAAATTTCCCCCTTAGAAAACCCTACTGCTGTGAGAGATACCTGACTGTACCTGTATGGAGTCAATGATGATCTCCAGGTATGGGTCACTCCTGCTTAGTACACCCCACTGCTGTGCGATGATACCTGACTGTCCTGTAGGGAGGGATGATTCCAGGTCAGGGTAACCCTGCTTGATACCCCCATGCTGTGAAATGATACTGACTGTACCGTATGGGTCAGTGCTGATCTCCCAGGTACACCCCACTCCGCTTAATACACCCTCTGCTGTGCAGATGATACCTGACCTACCTGTATAGGGACGATTCCAGGTGCACGGTAAACCCCTCTAGTACACCCCATGTGTGCAGTGATACCGACTGTACCTGTATGGAGTCATGACTGATCTCCAGGTACGGTACACTCCTGCTTAGTCCCCCCCCACTGCTGTGAGATGATACCTGACTCTACCTGTATGGGTCAGTGATGATCTCCAGGTAACGGTCCACTCTGTTTAGATAACCCCCCTGCTTCATGATCCCTGACTGTACCTGTATGGGGGACTGATCTCCGGACAGGGTACACTCCTGTTAAACCCCACTGTTTGTGCAGTGATACCTGACTCTACCTGTAGGAGTAGTACTGATTCCAGGACAGGGTACACCCTGTTTAGATACCCCCCACTGCGTGCAGATAATCCCCTGACTCTCCCTGTAGGAGTCAGTGAGATCTCCAGGTACATGGTACACCCTGCTTAGAACCCCCCCCTGCGTGCAGATGTTTACCTGACTCTACTGTATGGAGTCGTGATGATCTCCAGGTACCGGTACACCCCTGCTTAGATAACCCCACTGCTGTCAATAATACCTGACTTACCTGTATGGATCAGTGAGATCTCCGGGTACACGGTACACTCCTGCTTAGATACACCCCCTGCTGTGCAGATGATACTGATGTCCCCTTATGGAGTCAGTGACTGTCCCCATATCGGTAAAATCCTGCTTGTACACCCCAGCTTGCAGGTGTCATTACTCTCCCTGTATCCCCATATGTTGATCCAGAAGAAGCAACCAATTGTCCTCATTTTGGGGAATAAATTCCTTCCAGAATTACTTCTCCTGGTTAATAGCAAAATAGCAAATTATTTGTCCAACAATTCTTGTTAAGCAGCATAATACTTAAGATCATCTACCTGTAACAGCCTCTGTCAGGAGTCCTCGTGGTGTCCTATATTGATATTTACATTGCTGCTGCAAGAAATTCTGAAATTTTGAATTGAAACCACCAAAAACAGTAGGAAAAAAAAAATTTACAGGAAGCTTAGGAAAATGATTGCTCCAGGAGGGGGGATGGAAAGGGCCTTAAAGGGGAGTCTGGGGAACAAAAAAAAAAGAAAGACATCTCGCTCTGAGTCTTCATTCATCTTCTTGCGATGTTTTCTATGTAACTAGTGATCTACCTCTGCTGTGCGTAGCCTCAACAAAAATGGAGAACAGCATATCAGTGACACAATATGAGCAGCAATGCAGCAAACAACATACTGCGCATGTGTCGATGTGACATAGGCAGTGTGCGCATGCGCTATGACGTAAATGCTCAAAGAAAAAGACGAATAGCATAAAAATGACCTAACACAAGTAGACTGAAACAAACAGCAAAAAGCTTAAAAAGCTCCACCTCGTGTTACACTATTAGTGGTAAATATATTATGCTCACCTGGTATTGTTGTACAATTTTTAGGAGGCACAACACTCCATTGGGCAAATTACCGAGTAAACCAGTGTAAGAACCAGCAAATTATCTGTAGGTAATCTCCTTCTGTTCCTGTGGGGAATCTGAGTACAATGTAAAGAGGCGGAAATACGTCCCAGGTCCGGTCTTTGGCTGATGAATGGACAAGCAAATCTATAAATCACTGAAAACTCTCTGTATCTTTCTTTTTTATAAATATTTTTTTAATTTTAATAATGACAACGCGTTTCGTGACGCACAGGCCACTTTGTCCGGTTACAGGACGTCATTAGTAAAAGCCGAGATTAAATAATATTCAAGCAAAAGCCAAAAAGAAAAAAAATGTGGATTTAAACTGCCTGTGCTCCGGCATCTGGGACGAGTGCTGCCGCTGCCCGGGTGTCGGGCGACGGGCGCACTCGCTCCCCAGCGTGCCAATACACACCCGGCTGCGCTCCTGTATGTCTGCAGCCTGCTCTGTGAAATTTAAAGGGCCAGCACGCCGGTAATTGGGTGATTGCCGGGCGCTGCCTCTATACTACCTGGGCGCTTCCGCCCACTCCCCACCGGATCTTTAGTGCCTGTTGCCTACTGAGAAAGCGTTTATTCTAGTCTTGTCCTGATTTTCCGGTGTACCAAATTTTCTCGCCACGTCCCCGACCACAACCTTTTACTGCCTGTCTTGACCTACCGCTGCACGACTGAGCCTGCCTTACGATTTTGTACCATGTTTAAACCTCGGCTCCCACGCAAGCAATTCATGTCAGTGGAAGCGCTGGAGCCCCTGCCACAGCAAGTTAAAATCCCGCTTTGTGGGGGGGCTTGGTGAAAACCCTACTTGACTCCGTCCCTGGTGGGGCTGACACCACGCTTGCGGGGGCCCAGTGGATCCACTCCCGATTCGGAAACCTAAATTTCCAAAGTAGTTTCATCAAAATTTAGTCATGGGATTCAACAGGGGCCCCCATCTCCAAACGTTTTATATTAAGATTAGAAATTATCAGAAAAGAAAATGATGTAACCATAAAAGAGAAATTTACTATATGAAATCACGTTACAAACCATAAGAAAAAAAAAGTAATATGGTCAACCCCGGGAAAGGGGGGGGGGCTTTTATCATGGGATCGGGGACTGTTATGAATTTAAAAAATTTAAAACCCTCTTTTGGCCCTTTTCCCCAATTTTTTAAAAGTCCTAGGAGATCCCTCTCCAACTGTCCATCATGAACTCGGGAACCTAATAAGTGAAGCCCAAAAACAATGGCGTAAAAACCCCAAAGATAAAAAGAAATTCTTAACAATACCGATTCCCAATAAACCGTTTTAACTGAATGCCCAAAATACATAAAAATAAAAAAGAAAACCTCCAGGTAGACCCATAATATCTGGAATGAAGTTATTATATTGACTTATACCTCCAGGAATATGTCACCAAATTGCCAAGCTATCTCAAGGCACAGATAACCTAAGAGAGACCCTTCTAATTATTCTATGTAATACCCACCGTTTGCTAATTATAATGGCTGCATTAGAGTGCACATCATATTTTTGGAACAATGATCCATCTTTAACACCACAAAAAAACAAATTTCCTCTTGAAGGATTAAATTCTCTTTAATAACAACTATTCCCATCAGGAGGACACCTTCAAACAAATAAAAGGGAAAACGATGGGACCCCGGGGCATTTTCTATGCTAAACTCTTTAAGGGGAGATTTGAGGAACTACATATATACAAGAATCATAAACACTATCCAGAAATAGGGGTCTACAAAAGATTGATACTGATCTTTTCTTCATCTTTGAAGGACCAAAGGAAGAAACCATAGAATTTTTTGAAATCCTAAATAACACATGGAGTATGAATGTTACTAATAAAATTGAAGATCTCGGTATAAATTTCTTTGATATTAATATAATAAAAGAAGGACCCCATTATATATTATATTTCAAAAAGTTATTTTCTTCCAAAATTTTCCATTCCAGAAAGTGGAAAAACAATGTTCCTCTTATACAAATGATACGTGAAAGGAAAAACTGCGCGGATGATAATACTTTTTTTGAACAAATATAAGTCATTTCTAATAGGGTCAAAGAAAAAAACTATCCCGAAAAAAATCATCATAAAGTACATTTTTAAAAGCAATTTTGTATCTATCTAATAGAATATCCCTTTCAAACTTTAGATGTGGGCCGCACTACCAAAAAAATCAAAACAAGAACACACTGTTAAATGAAAAAGTAAATTTTAGCTTAGGGCCATCCAGTATTGTCGATAAAATAATGGGGACATCAATCAATGAATATAAAATCTATAGGCAAAGTCAACTGGGTTTTCTAGGGGGCCCACCAGAGTTGAAATT
>JAODAL010069411.1:0-16364 GCA_025379985.1 Phyllomedusa bahiana | reverse complement strand
GTTTTTTAATAATTTCTAATCATAATAAAAACTTTATGATTTAAAAAAAAAAAAAAAACCTTCCCTTTGCACTTACCACCATTCCAGCGCTGAGGCTGCCAGTGGTCTCCCATGTTCTCTTGCGAACAAAAACTATACTGACAACCCTTTTAGACCCAGAACTGTAAAAGATAATAAAGATTGTGGGGAGAACTGAAGTCTCCACAGTCCTGTAGTAAACAATTTCTATATTTTCTCTCTTCCGTGCTTTTCCCCTAGGTGAATATGATGGGGTTAGACTACCTTTAACAAAATGGTGCTTTTTCTTTTTTTTTTTTAATCTGTTTTGGTCTGCCCTATAAATACCACATAGCTTTAAAAATAACATGCACGCTCCTGACTATGGAGAGGGCATAGAAATCCATTATAAAAATTCCCATTGATCTCCACAGCACTTTCTCCAATCCAACAAATATATGTTGCCAAAAAAGACAATTTTCAATTAATAATTTGAACAAAACTTGAAAAATCACCCACACGTGACCGTCATCATCAGAATGTAGTCACTTCCAAGATAGTAGGACTTTTACAAGGACCTATTACAAGCCTCTGCCCTTAGAAAACAGAAAGAACAAATTTCTGTCAGGACAAATTACTCTGAAGTCCCAAGTAAAAGCGCAGCTAGGACAGCTGTAACAGTCTGCAGGCCGAGGAGCAAATGTTTGTGACAGTAGACTTCTAACAAGCAGCGTTTTATTTGCATGCAAATGATGTGTGCTGCAAAGCAAAGGCAAACGAGATTTTTGTACCAAAGACTCCAACCTATCTTACATTAGCAGAACTATTGTTCACTGCTCACGGAATAGCATCATTACTGTGACTCAATACAGGGACACTCAAAGTCATGCAAAGCAGAGTCTATGGTGGACTTTACAGACTGGATTACAAAATCTGAGAAGCAGATACAAGTCCTTGTCCACATTTCTCTTTTGGACTCCACCTTTCCCAAGCAGTTTTCCAAGTAGTTTTCCCACTCTCTGTGAAGTCCCTCTTTCCGCAAGTAGTCATAAAAAGACCCTCTCCCTTCTCCTCCCTAGTAGTCATAGGAGGGCTCCCCCCTTTAATCTGGTGCTCACAGCAGCCTCTGCCTCCCAGAGAGGTCACAACAGAGCTCCCCTCTCCTCTGGTGCTCACAGCAGTCCCTGCCTCCCAGAGAGGTTACAACAGGGCCCCCTTCTTCTCTGGTGCTCACAGCAGCCTCTGCCTCCCAGAGAGGTCACAACAGGGCCCCCCTCTCTCTGGTGCTCACAGCAGTCTCTGCCTCCCAGAGAGGTCACAACAGGGCCCCCCTCATCTCTGGTGCTCACAGCAGTCCCTGCCTCCCAGAGAGGTCACAACAGGGCCCCCCCTCTTCTCTGGTGTCCTGCACAGCAGTCCCGCCTCCCAGAGAGGTCACAACAGGGCCCAAACCTCTTCTCTGGTGCTCACAGCAGTCCCTGCCTCCCAGTGAGGTCACTACCGGGCCCCCCTATTCTCTGGTGCTCACAGCAGTCCCTGCCTCCCAGAGAGGTCACAACAGGGCCCCCCCTCTTCTCTGGTGCTCACAGCAGTCCCTGCCTCCCAGAGAGGTCACAACAGGGCCCCCCTCTTCTCTGGTGCTCACAGCAGTCCCTGCCTCCCAGAGAGGTCACAACAGGGCCCAACCTCTTCTCTGGTGCTCACAGCAGTCCCTGCCTACCCAGAGAGGTTACAAACGGGGCCCCACCCTCTTCTCTGGTGCTCACAGCACATCCCTGCCTCCCAGAGAGGTCACAACAGGGCCCCCCCTCTCTCTCTGGTGTCACAGCAGTCCTGCCTCCCAGAGAGGTCACAAACAGCGGCCCCCTCTCTCTGGTGCTCACAGCAGTTCCCTGCCTCCCAGAGAGGTCACAAACAGGGCCCCCCCCCCTTCTCTGGTGCTCACACAGCAGTCTCATGCCTCCCAGAGTAGGTCACAACAGGGTCCCCCCTCTTCTCTGGTGCTCACAGCAGTCTCTGCCTCCCAGAGAGGTCACAACAGGGCCCCCGTCTCTCTGGTGCTCAAAGCAGTCCCTGCCTCCCGAGAAGGTCACAACAGGGCCCCCCCTCTCTCTTGGTGCTCACAGCAGTCCCTGCCTCCCAGAGAGGTCACAACAGGGCCCCCCTCTTCTCTGGTGCTACATAGCAGTCCCTGCCCTCCCAGAGAGGTCACAACAGGGTCCCCTTTCTCTGGTGCTCACAAGCAGTCTCTGCCTCCCAGAGAGGTTAAACAGCATCCTCCCCCTTTCTCTGGTGCTTACAGCAGTCCCTGCCCCCAAAGAGAGGTCACAACAGGGCCCCCCTTTTCTGGTGCTCACAGCAGTCCCTGCCTCCAGAGAGGTCACAACAGGGCCCCCGTCTCTCTGGTGCTCACAGCAGTCCCTGCCTCCCAGAGAGGTCACAACAGGGCCCCCCTCTTCTCTGGTGCTCATAGCAGTCCCTGCCTCCCAGAGAGGTCACAACAGGGCACCCCTCTTCTCTGGTGCTCATAGCAGTCCCTGCCTCCCAGAGAGGTCACAACAGGGCTCCCCTCTATTCTGGTGCTCACAGCAGCCTCTACCTCCCAGAGAGGTCACAACAGCCTCCTTCCCCCTTTCTCTGGTGCTTACAGCAGCCCCTGCCTCATAGAGAGGTCACAACAGGGCTCCCCTCTATTCTGGTGCTCACAGCAGTCCCTGCCTCCCAGAGAGGTCACAACAGGGCCCCCCTCTTCTCTGATGCTCACAGCAGCCTCTACCTCCCAGAGAGGTCACAACAGCCTCCTTCCCCCTTTCTCTGGTGCTTACAGCAGCCCCTGCCTCATAGAGAGGTCACAACAGGGCTCCCCTCTACTCTGGTGCTCACAGCAGCCCCCGTCTGCCAGAAAGGTCACAACAGGCCCCCGGCCCTCTTCTCTGGTGCTCACAACAGCAAATCTATGCAGAACACCACCTCATCATCTGACAGCTATTTTCTAACTGCCTACACAGTGCATCTTCATGAATTATGCAGACTGTTAAACCATCAAGTCACTGAATGGATGTATAAACAGGACCTAACATTTGGTCACTATTGTAGATTTTTTAGTCACCTACTAGATTTTTTTCAGGCCCAGATGTGTATAGTGGCCGTGCTCATAAATGTGTTCAGGTTGAACACATGGTTATTGGATCCTTATTTTTTCAAATTTCAGGTTGAAATGCTCTTAAACATCAGCAAGAAACCGGAGGTGAAAATAACCACCCAACGTTGATATATGTAAGCTTTTCTATAGCTAGGGAATGAAAAACCATGTTCTAACAATAAATCATGCTGGAGAATGTGACTTAAAAGGGGTTGTCTCACTACAAGGATTGTTTTTTATGTTAAAGATCTTTCAAAAACAAGCGACTTTGCAATATATGTCCATTAACAGTGTCCTACCTATTCTGAGATATCCCCTCTTGTATGGGCTGCATCAGCTAAGGTCACTATAGTTACAGACCTGTTCAATCTCTCCTGATAGGCTGCCAGCACTGGTTGCTACAGACCTGGCTTCTACTGCAGCCTAGTAGAAGCCAGAAAACACGCCCCTGAATTTAAAATGAAATGAAGAAAACAGGACTGAGGTAAGGTGAATCAATATAGTGAGTCAACCCTTTAAGTCTTAAAGGGAACCTGTCCGTTGGTTTATGCTACCCTACTATCTGGAAACAGGATGTAATAGACAGAAATACAGAGCTCTGCCACATATAGGTTTTTATAACGGAGCAGAATTTCTGAGTAAAAAGCAGAACAAATACTGACATGACTCCTTAAGTGGAAGTCCTGCTGACCCCACCCACATACGGTGATTGACCGCTTCACCTAGATCAGTGCGTGTAAAGAGCAAACTGTCAATAATTGCTTATGAGTGGAGGAAGAAGTACTTTCACTTCTCCTATCTAATCTGCTTTTTAGTCAGAAATCCTGCATCAAATCATATAACCCTATGTATAAC
Organism: Phyllomedusa bahiana; assembly: GCA_025379985.1. Classification (NCBI taxonomy): domain Eukaryota; kingdom Metazoa; phylum Chordata; class Amphibia; order Anura; family Hylidae; genus Phyllomedusa; species Phyllomedusa bahiana. The sequence continues at coordinate 12,370 of JAODAL010069411.1, read as the reverse complement.
AGAGCTCATCTTTTCACCCTCTATCATATAACCCTATATATCATAGAGCTCGGCTTCTCTCTATCACATCCAGCTCTTATATACAAGCACACCGCCAGGGCAACGAGGGAGCGGCTTCATAAGAAGCATTTCAAGATCCTGGAGTGGCCTAGCCAGTCTCCAGATCTCAACCCCATAGAAAACCTTTGGAGGGAGTTGAAAGTCTGTGTTGTCCAGCGACAGCCCCAAAACATCACTGCTCTAGAGGAGATCTGCATGGAGGAATGGGCCAACATATCAGAAACAATGTGTTTCAACCTTGTGAAGACTTACAGAAAACGTTTGACCTCTGTCATTGCCAACAAAGGATATATAACAAAGTATTGAGATGAACTTTTCTTATTGACCAAATACTTCTTTTCCACCATAATTTGCAAATAAATTCTTTCCAAATCAGACAATGTGATTTTCTGGATTTGTTTTCTCATTTTGACAAGTTCCCTCTAAGCTGGCCATAAGATAGCCATCAACCAAGAGCTCTTACCAATTTTCCCATACACGTGCATGCTCGTTATGTGTGTTCACCATGTGGAAAGGGGCGAGAGCTGCTGCCAAATTCTCCTGGAGGCGTCTTATATCCCCGAGAAGCAAAAGAATCGGGCAGTTGAATTGGAAAGCCACTGTACACATTAGAAGGTTGTGAGGTCTGCCATAATCAGCATGTGCAGCCGATACTTACCTAATGTGTATGGGAAGCTTTAGGTAATCTCATTTCAGTGATGATATCCCCACAGGAGACAGTGACATAGCTCGTACATGTCAGCTGCCTGATTAGAAGTGCACAATGGCAGCTGGCGTGAACGTGTCATATGAGATAATAAAGAGTCTGTGTTTTCATCCGGAAATAGAGCAACTGAAAATGAAAATCAATGCTTTTTTTTATAGTGCTGAATAGAAGTGTGAAGATGTGGATACCGCACCACAACATGCAGTGAGAATGGGTGTCACTTTACCCAAGGACTACCCAGGCTTGGACATTAGGCGTAATCTGAGAAAAGCACATACAAATGACCTTGATGAAAGTGCTCTTTAAATGGGAGGAAAAAACCCATAAACAAGGAATGCACAAGTGGTGACCTATAATCCATGTATGCCCTCAAAGGACACTGTGCAAGTCGAACATAGCTGTTAGCAAGCACTAGATTCCTGTCACAGTAAATTACATTGCAGTCACAACAAGACTGGTTTGCCTGGGCAGGACCTGCATGTGTATGCTCACAATAGAGAGAAAAAAAAATGGAGAGACGTGTATAGTCTATACTATGGTCATTTTAAAAGTTAGCACCTCCTTAAGACTGAACACATACATGTATCATTAACCCATAGAGTCTGCATATGTGTCCACTCACCAGAAGCTGATTTTCTGTAAGGACTAGCTCCGTAAGGCTCTCACATTCTCCAATGCTTTCTGTAAGCTGCATCAACCGATTCTGGTCCACTTTAAGTATTGACAGCTTCTTAAGCTTCCCTGGGGACACCAAATGTGTTCACAATAAACATTGCATTCACCATAGACAATCACTTACAGATTTAGAAAAGCCACTAACTGCAGTTGTCGTTGCTTTTAAACCCTTGGACTGGATTTTCACCACTTTCTTATTTCCCATTTTACAGTATTTGGCATAGCAGCCTTTGCTTGTGGCTTGCCAACATATACGTTCATCCAGACATGGTATTTTGTTTTAGAAGTAGAAAATATTTTAATCTTTCGCATAATAGAGAATAGTTACAGGCACATGGTTTTTCATTCGCATATCACTGTCCTTTTAAAACAAAAAAAAAAAGGTTATACTTCCCTCTCCTCTAACCTGCGATCCAGCGCTGCGCTGTCCTCACTCTCTGGCTGTCTTTTCTTCCAGATGACCGGAAAAAATGCCAGCAGAGAGCAAGGGGACTTTAACTCTTTATTTAAAAGAACAGCAGTATGCCCTCCTGCCCCATAGACATTCATTATTCACGGCACATATACGCCGTGAATAATTGACCTGTCACTTCTCTCCCCGCTCGGCGTATTGTCCGAGCGGGGAACGGAGACGTAATCCATAGTTCTCTATGAGAACTGTGAATTACCGTAATTACTGGGACGTATCTCGCCCCGTATTTAGTGCAGTACGGCGCAAAATACGGGGTGAAATACGTCCTATTTTAAGCCATGTGAACATAGCCTAAAGAAGCGAGTAGGATGTTTAGCAGAGAGTAACCCTACTGATTGAAGTCAAATAAATATGAACGATAAAGTATAGTCTATGATGTGTTTTCATCCCATCAATTAATTAACCTGTATATTTACCTAACAAGCTCAATTTGACATATTCTTTCCAATGCTGCATAAAGCATACCTCCAATTATATAACCGCTTTCCATAAATCAACAATCCAAGCAAAGATAAACTTTTTTTAAATCTTGTTAGAGAAAAATGCCTCCTCTTTAACCAGCCCTCTTTTGTTTCTTCCTTAATGGGAAGGTCCTTTTTTTGACTCTGGACTTTGGCATACAGAGGGTTAAATAGGTGGGTTAGTAGGTTCCTCTGACAGAGGCCAAGCATTTTTATGCTAAAATTATTACAACTATTGTATGAACAGCCATGACATGGACATCCTTGGGTGAAACAATAAGATCATTACATTCATAATCCTCCACCTACAAGAGATAAGGTCCGGCAGCAGTTTATCCGGCACTTATAGACTTGCATATTAATGGGGCATCATGCTACACATAGATACAACTGTGCTTTTTTTACTCTGCATCTTCTTTTTTCTGAGTCCATTTAATACATCTGGGTATGGCAGGTGCATTTTTTTAACCCCTTCCTGACAGCCAGTCATAATTTTTTGGCTCTTCATTTTTTCCTCCCAGCCTTCTAAGAGCCATAACTTTATTTTTCCATTAACATATGAGGACTTTTTTTTGTGGGAAAAGATGTACTTTTCAATGGTGTTATTGAGCTTATCTCTGAAAGGATTGGGACAAATGAATTTAAAGGAAACCTGTCAGGTGGTGTGTGCTGCCCTGACAGCCGGATGTTGGGTTTATATGATGTGAAGCAGGTTTTCTGAGTACAAAGCCGCGATAATAGGAGTCGTGCTTACTCCGCCCACAAACAATGATTGACAGCTTCCCCTGTACCAGTGTGTATGCAGAGTTGTCATTCACTGTACGTGGGTGGTACTTTCACAGGTTCTTTCTGCTTTTTACTCCAATACCTGTTTCAAATAAAAATAAAGCTGCATATCACAGAGCTCAGCTTCTCTCCCTTTAAGGGTATGTTCACAGTGTCTGTTAAATACGCATTTGGGTACCAAATATACCGAAAACGGAGCCCAACACATATTTAAGGAGAACCTGTCACATAGCAAGGAGGGCATAAAATGAGCACAGCACAAGTTAGTGTCAGACATGTTTCCAGCGCTGTGTCCCTTATTCTGTAAGATGCTGGGGTTTTAGAGCATTTAGTGCTCAAATCTGCAGTTTTCAGCAAGAAGAGTGTCATAAAAAAAAATCTGTTTTTTTCATACCCCGCCCACCTCAACTGATAAAGGCGGGTGTGAGAAAAAAGCCTGCCCGCCAGCCCACTCGAGGGTCGACGGCCTGACTTGGGGTGTATCTCAATGTTGCGCTGCCCCCTAGAGGTGCACAAGGTCAGCCAGATACTGTTCCACTGTTAACCCCTGCCAACACGGACCCAGGGAGACAAACAAGCTGCCACCAGTTCTCTCGTTTGGTTATAAGACCGGTCCATTACTGACTTATAACAGGGTCAGGAACCAACCTTTGGGAAGCTATATATTATAGACCGAGTGCTAGGTGCGTGAGGACGATGATCAATACAGACTAACTCAAATTAAAGTTTATAGATTTAATTAGCCTTGGAGGGCACACTAGACAAATATATACAAAAGGATAATATACAGGTAAGAGTCAGAGGTGCACATACAAGTATGGGTTACAGACAAAAGGCAGTTAAAATGGGTCAAGCTACCTTCGGCCACATGGGGGGCGTATGTGGCCTGGCTTCTAGGTGTGGCTGGTCCTGGAAATGCTTTTAGGTACCTCCCTCCATGGATCAACGGTAGAGCCCACACGGGCTCCTGCTTATATCTGTGAGGGGACAGCCCACGTGGCAGCCCCCTACCCACCCCTACACACCCCTGGGACGGTCTATGAACTCCTCCCATTCAGGTCATGCGGTTTCTGATAGAAACACAAAAATGGACCATAACGCGGCGGGGCATTGGTACAGAACCGAGCCGGTGGCACCATCAGAACCGTCTGGATCTACCCTACGCACGAGTACCCGACATCTCTATCTTATGGACTATCTAGGTCCAGTTCTGGATATCTCGGTCCCCATGCGCCCCAGAAACCCAGGAGTGGTGGTGGTGTGTGCGGGGAGTTCCATGTTTTGAGATATAAACTCGCCATGGACCAGATATGAGCGGATCGCCTATAAATCGATATGAAATATCGAAGACGGGTCGGCTAGGGTCAGTTTCATTCAAGCCTTTGAAGCTTGGGAGTTGAGGCAACATGTGTCTTGGGGCTAATTAATGGAAATGAGGGTTCTTTTGAGGTATCCACATGTCCTGCTGTGCGAACATCCTATGGAGCGCATTTACAATGGGTCTTTGGCTGTGCTGATTAACATGTCAATTGAGCTTTCCTGGGGCTGGGGCCATCTGTGATCTGACTAGATACGAAATTGGGAATGAAGTCATTTTTTTGAGTGAATTCTTCCTCACAGCGGGGCTAGCCTTTGGGGGCGGGACTAACACCTGCTCATGAATAAGATTTGAGGGGTAAATGCTCTAAAACTACAGCATTTTACAGAAGGTACACAGCGCTGGAAACAGCAGGTCTGACACTAGCATGTGCTGTCCTCAGCAAGGGGGGGGGGCATAATCTATGTGACAGGTTCACTTTAACAATGTTAAGTGTGATTATATTGATTTCATTAAGACAATACGTGTTTTACACATGTTTTTGCATTGACATGTCACTTCTTGATCCATTTTACGTGTTAAAAAGGAAATAGAAACGATAGGGATATGTTTCTGCAGTCCAGAAAACGTATCTAAATGCGGACCACACTTTGCGGTACGTTTTTGGATGCGTTTTACGTATTGCAAAAACGTATCCAAGACACCGCTTGCACATACCATACCACATCCTGTTTTCAGATGGGGTAGCAAAATCCACCCGACAGGTTCACTTTAAGTGGCGTGAAATGTTGAAACAAAAATGTACTAGCACTAGGTCCGCAGGGGTTTTGTTTTCATGGGGTTCACTCTTCTCTATTAATGACATGTTATCTGTATTTTGGTTAGATTTTAGAACTTTAAAAAAAAAAATAAAACCATCTATTTCATAAATTTGCGCTGCGGTGCTATTTTCTACGACCAATAACTTTTTTGTTCTTCCACTTATGCACCTGAGTGAGGGCTCATTATTGCGGGCAGAAGTGTCATTTTTATTGGAACCATTTTGGGATAAATGTGACTTTTTAATCACATTTTATTAAAAAGTTTCAAGGACGTGAAATGAGCCAAGAACCCCGCACAAATCTGGAATTTGGAATTTTTTCTTATACAATGTGTAGCATACGGGATAAACGATGTCAGATTTTCATGGATCAGACTTAAATAAGTGTGGCGAAACCAATTATGTGTAACTTTTTTATTTGTAAAATGACAAAAATGGGGAGATTTGAACTTTTAATATTTTTTATATTTCTAAAACTTTTTTCTTGTGTTCTATTACTTTCTATCTTACGTTAACATGGCGGCTATGGAAGCCTTCATTAGACTTCCAGCTGCCATGGTAACTGATCGGTGCCCCACAGTTTAGTTGCGAGGTGGCCGATTGGAGGATAGAATGGGGTGCAGCACCGTTCCTCGTTCATTTAGATGCTGTGGCGTCTAAATGGTTAAACAGCAGGGATCGGAGCCGGCTCCGATTTCTGCTACTAGGGCTTGTTCCCACGGGACGGATTTTCAGACGGTTTTCGGTTTTGAAAACCATCTGCAAACCGGGTGAAAACTTTTAAAACGGGCCTCAATGAAAAACCCGCGCAGCAGTCCCCACTGCACGGGTTTTCCGCCCGGCGGTTTTTCAGACCGCCTGCGGTCCAAAAAACATAGCACACATTCATTCTTCCGACCGGTTTTCAGAAGGAATATGAACATGTCTATGAGAAGGGGGAGGGCTTTTCTCCGCTAATCGCGGAGAAAAGTCGTCCCCCTGCGGCCGTAGGCATGCCACAAAAACAGTGCAAATACCGATCCCTGAGCGGCGGGTGTCAGCTATCATAATCAGCCATCACCCGCCGCCTATAGAGCAGGCTGTGTGTGTGAGCTGGCTCCATGCTCCTTACCGACAACAGGGTGAACCCATATGTCCATTGTCGGTAACTGTTTCATGGGGAATCTCAAACTGCCAGGTAATTCAAGCCAATTGTATGAAAATATTTCAAATAATTTTGCCTTACCAATGCCATCAGGTAAAACCTCAAGTAAATTCTGTGACACAAGCAGATCAGTCAGTGACGTCAATCCGCTGATCTCCTCAGGAAGTCTCTCCAGCTTGTTCTCAGACACATCCAAACACAGCAAGTTTTTCAGGTTTCCTATTTCCTGTGCCATGTCAAACAGAGTAAAACAAGTCAAAACAAGCAACGTAGCATCACACAAGAGGCTCAACAAGGAGGTAAAACCTGCAGAACTGATGCACATCGAAACAAAACAGGAATGTTGTATCAGATTTCATTTCATGAGGTATTAAAGAGAACACGCTACTCTTGGCTTCCTTGTCTACCTAGTACGAAACAGCAGCTATCATACATCCTGTTCGCATTCAGGGATGTCAAATTATTTGGTAGTCAATAAAAGGTACAAATATAATAGGGTCTGACGTACAGATCTAAAGCTGAATGAATTTCCATTCATAATACAGCAACATGTTTTCGGCACTGCCACCAAGATAGTAGTGGTATCTGTGAGAAGATACTCTCACACTTGATTATTCCTTGCGTGTTCTGTAAAGACATTATGAACCACACGTCACACTTCTTATCTATAGCACCATATCTACAACAAACCTACATAAAGTATTGACTCTGCGACTGTCCAGTCAGTCATTTCATCATTGCAGGCGTAGGGGTTTCATTAAAGATGCCGATTACCCTGTTTCCCCGAAAATAAGACAGTGTCTTATATTAATTTTTGCTCCTGAAGACAAGCCAAGACTTCTTTTTAGGAGATTTTTTTTATTTTTCTATGAACAATAATTCACATTTATTGTTGATCAAAACATCAACATGTATTAATATACTATAGTGATTTCATCACAAACATCAGCATAAGCAGCCAAATTCTGAATTTCATAACTAAAAATGCACTAGGTCTTATTTTTGGGGGGTGGGGGGAGTGTCTTATTTTCGGGGAAACAGGGTAAGTTTCCCTTCACCAGTAAAGCCAAGTTTTATGTACGGACATAAGGACTTTTTTCATTCCAACACACAGATTTTTCTAATGACATAGGCAATATGACAGCAGGGACTAAAACTTGCCATGACTTTCCCGGCAGGCTGCCATCAGAACTGTCTGGTTGACCGAATACGTATTGATGTGCAATATGAAGGAATTTAAGCACTGTCTAGTTGTGAGCTGAAAGTTAGTATCTATGTGGAACACCTGCTATTTATTTCCTTTATGTAGACTGCTTTTTAGCTGTGTATGATCTGTAATTGCAGTTTAGCTGTATTGAGTTATAGGAGCCTGGGGTAATCCGAAACCCTATTCTCCTCTCATTATAGGTTCAAACTGCTGCTGCTTCCCTATTGGAGTACAGCTGTGCCTATGAACAGAATGGAAAGTAGTGCACAACGGGTGACCAACTTTCCGTTTTAAACCGAGACCTTCAGGTGTCCACTTCAAAGATAGATGTAGGTCCTAGAGGTGGAACCCGCATCTATCATACTTTGACGCCATTTTCGTAGAATCTGCCGTCAAAGTCTGAGATGGGAACATCTCTTTAAGCTGCCATTGGCCACTACATGTGGGTATGGTTTTATCTGCATGCAGTAGCTACAGCATTGAACCTCATTCTAAAGAAAAGCCACACAGTAAACCTTTCTTGACGCTTTGTTATTTTGACATGTTTAGCGTATGTCAGGAAAGCTACTTGCACATAGTGAACAAGTCCATAGGCCCCCCACACACCCAACATATGCCATCAGTGTCTGCTTAGCACAGGCTGCTCTGCTATCCATCCACTATACCTCTATATGAAGAAAGACACAGTAGGCTGAAGTATGCAACTACACGCTAATGTGTCAAAGGCTTCCCGCAGAGGTATAAGTCAGGAAACAGAGCTTAGAGTAGAAAAATTTATTTAGAGAATGTGTAAAAAACCTGATTTAAACACTGTAAGCTTATACAGGGGGGTTCACTCATTACTGCTTTTTCTTAGACCTTTCAAAGCAACTAAGAAAATGAAATAGAAAATTTGACAAGGACATACCTCGGTCTATGAGAAACATCAGGAAATCACAGCAAGTATTGGAGGCATCCGCTATTAGCATTCATGGATGCATGAAGTGAAGGGTAGTCCTAGTCAGTAGGTTTCCCTGCTTCTGAGATTTGCTTTTTATCCAGTGGCGTCCACATTAATTATGCGTTATTATCCGATATGAACTGAAGCCCAGTTAAACAACGCATATTAATTGTCCAGATGTACTGAAATAATTACAGACTCTCTAGGCAAGGAGGGAAAAATATTTGGTGGGAAATTGGGAATGACCCGATATTTTGGGCCAAACCTTCCATAACATGGAGAATGCATTCAAGCTTGTCTGGACGGCAAAGACGGACTTGTTCACCATTTCCTATGATTTCCTTAGGCTTTTTCATAGCCCATAGTATGCCCGTATCAAATATCAATTGCTTTGAAAGATAAAAGGAAAACCTTGTGGCCAATAATAAGTGAAACACCCTGTCTCAGAACATCAGATTAATTAGGTTAGCTTTGTAAAGGGCAATGGTTCAGAACAAACATTCCCTTCACTGTGACATTGTGTTTTGGTAGAAACTCCATCAGAACCCCACCCGGAAGAGCCATATGTGTGTATACTACGGTTTTGTATGGTAATGGACTATTCGAAGATCTTTGATCCGTAAAAAAGAAAAGAAAAAATAAAGCATGATCCGTTACATCATCACAAAACCATGGTGCGTTTCAGAATAAGAAAACATGCAGTTTTGATGCAGTTGAATACCATAAATATTAAGTAAATTAAAGGGGTTGTCTCACTACGTTGATTCATCTTACCTCAGTCCCGTTTTCGCAGTTTCATTTTTGAAACAAACAAACAAAAAAAAAAAAGAGGTAAAGTCTAAAATATAACTTTTATAAATAAGGAGAATAAAAAGCACTATCACCTTCTCTCAAAATCATAGGGTGATACTGCATATAGAAAGCTGCCGTAAGGGGGGCGTGGCCTAACCGGGAATGTGAGCGGACGTCTCTGGTGAGAGCTCCTGCCGGACTGATCTCCAGAAAAGCGGCCCAACTAATCCAAAGAAGAACCCAGAACTTTTCCTGACCAACCTCCACAGCAGCGACTGGTGGAGAGGAACATTTTAAGACCTCCCGGACACGGATACGAGCCCCAGAGCCGTGGATCCTCCGTGTGTGGAGCGGGGCCTTTAAGGGCGGTATATCAGCAGAGGCCGCAGAGCTTTCCCGCCAGGCTCGGCGGAGCTGAGCGCAGCTCTTACTCCAAGCGGATCTGTAGCTATCGGCGGTGCAGCGGCTACCCCGTTCTGAGACGCCCTCTGATACGGCGCCGGGACCCAGGCGAACACCGTTACAGAAGCGGGAGTGCCGGCGCGAGGAGTCGTGGGGAAAGAGTTGTGTCGGGTGCCTTTCAGGTACTGGCCCGGGCGCCTTTTACATGGTCCCCTCTCTGCTTACTTGCCCAATAACGGGAGGATCCCTGCGGCAATCCCGCCCGACATAACCCTGCTGCACAGCTACATGATGGAAACAGGGCTCAGCGCTGTCTAAAACCCCTCATAGGTCCTTGGAGGGGGTTATAGCCACTAACTGCCGCCATCCCAAATCCCACACCCTCCAGCGCCATCTTGGACTTTCCCACCCCTGTAGTCACGTAGGGCCCTCCCCAGTTCATCGGGGGGTTTTGAGAAAGGACAAGTGTTAGTGTCCCTCCGTTAGTCGCACAATCCTCTGTCCCTTGGGAATAGGCTGGACTGCCCCCCCATATCATACCGGCCGGGAAGGCTTAAGAGGCTTTTTTTCCCCCACCCTGCGGGGCCTCACGCCGTCTCAAAAACCCCTATCAATGTAAAGGATTGCTGAACTAATCCTCCTGCATTAACAAAGTTCTTCATACTACATAAAGTGCAAGACCAGACACACCTCTTGACTTTAACAGTTAATTGGTTCAGTAGGTGAAAAAAGGCAGAAACAGGGGGGTAACAGTAACGGGAGAAAAAAAAAAAAAAAAGAGAGAAGGGGAAATTTGATCCCTTGCCATACCTTGGTAATTAAAACTTGTTCTGTGCCCCCTAAAGGGGGCCCCCTCAATGTTTTTTAAAACCCTACATTCTCCCCGCTTAGGGGGCTCTTCTACCTCATATACTCTAGGACTATGGGGGGCACCTCTAAGAAAAACCAAACTAACAAGCGACGAAGCCCAGGTATTTTCCTCCTCTCGGGACCAAGCGGGGGCTAATTTTTCCCCCCCGGCACCCCAAAACCCAAACCTTTAAAAGAGCGGAGTCTTTGCCCTTGAGCCCCGGAAAACCCCGATTCCACCTCTTACAGTGGCTTTCTTCAACACCTTTTTCTCCCCCTTTCCGATCATTTACAGTGGGAAAATTAAACAGATGATGGCGTTTTAGACAAGATTTTCATTCGCTAGCTTCCCGCACAGATCATATAGAGCACATAATGGGAGGTTTGCAAAACCCATAAAGCCCATAGTGCCAACGCAAATTTTGGGGGAGGGAAATGATCGTTGGCATCTAAATTCTCGACCTGGAGGCAGATCCGGTTCATTTGGCCCGGAATTCCGAAAATGTTCCCGACCCAAATAAATGCCCCTTTTTTACGTCGATGACCTCAGTTTCCGAATGCCTCTCACTTGATTCACCATGAAGAAAACCGGGGCTTCCAAAACCAAAAAATTTACCCCAACAGGTCCCCAGGGACACAATTGCTAGAATCCACAATTTACTAATTCTACAAAACGAAAAAGGTTCTTCGAGTTCCCCCAGAAGGGTCGTCCCTGACCATTTTCAGGCTCTGTCCATTTTTCCAGATTTATCTGCTGCAACGATGCTCAGACGACGGGAATTTCAAACTTATACTAGAATTCTACGTGAAAAAGAAATTCAGTGTAGATGGGGATTCCCAGTGAAATTAATATCAGAAAAATGGTACACAATTTATTTGTAATTGCCCGGATGAGGTTTCTTAACCCTCCGGAGCTGGAACTCTCTCCATCGGACGCTAGCCCGGTCAGGAAGAAGCAATTCAGGCCGGAACTGATCACCCCTCTATGGTCTGATAAGATGACAAGTACAAGATCCAGGTCAAGACCTTCGGAGTGATTCTGATCTTCACATATATGACCTGCTGGAGTATCTTCAGCTCTCGCTGGAGTTCTCCTGCTCTGCTGTCACTTGCTGTGACTTCTTTCTTCCCTTTTAGGTTGTAGGCAATATTGCCCCCCCCTTTTATCCCGAACAGTGGAATCCCTCTCTCTTCGTCACAAGTTTGCTTTGTTATTGGTTGCCTTTATTGTCTTGTTCGGTTATAAGTAAGGTTGCTGTAGCCAAATTGCTTCTAACTCCATCTCATTTGCAGGCATTCCGGAAAGGGGTACGAGTATTATCCTACCCCTATACTGTGTACTTTATGTGATACAATGGGGGTGAAAATTAGGTCTTTAAATGCTAATGGGTTGAATTCTCAATTTAAAAGGGGCCTGTTTTGGAAAGGGGGTTTCCGGCCGTGCAAATTTATTTGTGCCAGGGGACCATTTGTGCAATAAAGACTCCTTTAGATTGCAGAATAGAAACTATTCACGTGCATATCACTCGACTTTGAATGTAAAAAAAAGCTGGGGTGTCTTTTTTCATTAAGAACTCTGTGTCCTTTTCCCGTTCCCCTGCGTAGTTGAAATGGACGATAATAATCTTATGCGGGACCCTAAACTCTGTACCCCTTTTCATTGGTCGAATTATGCCCCAAACCCAACCCAAAATTCCCTTCCCCTTTGGAAAATTTCATTAACCCCCTTAGGACCCAG
>JAODAL010069410.1:0-16364 GCA_025379985.1 Phyllomedusa bahiana | reverse complement strand
ACTGTGTCATTGTGCCACTCTGCGGCCTGGTACTGTTTTGCCACTTCCAGAATGTCATTGTGCCACTGTCTGACCTCATGCTGCTGTGGCTGCCGCCGTCACCTCCACACTCTGTCACTAATGTTGCCACCTGAGCTCTCAGTTTGTTTTTTTCCAGCTTTTGCTGCCATGACTTTATCAGGCTACGTTCCTGCTTCAGTTTTTTGGTCAGTTTTGCCCCCATAAGTGCCCAGGGCATTTTATAGTGAAGCGATTCTAAGAGCGGCGGCAGTCATGTGCGTGTCATACTAAAACACAACATTGTATGAAGACCAAACCAAGCTCCCTCTGCATATTTAAGCATGGCACAACGTTCTACAGCACCCTGCAGGCTCTGTGCAGCCTGGAAATAGCTGCTTTTTAACGCGATTCGTGCCGAAGTAATTCGGAACGAAACGAATTTTGTCGGAAAATTCGGCGAAGTGACCGAATCGAATTTTTGAGAAATTCGCCCATCTCTAGGGGCGATGTTCTAAAAAATCGGATCGAATAGAATCATCTGTGGACTCAGAATCTGCAGTAGTGTAACCAAATCTAGCATGTGTAAATCTGCGGTACTTCTTTCTCCCTTGGAGATTCTGTTGGCCCTGCCAATTATATACTCTCCCAAGATGGTAATCCTCTGAGTCTCTATGCCACTTATCTCTCTTTGTTCTTTCTATCTCCGTTCTGTGTCTTTGTAGTTTCTGTGTAAATCTTTCTTTAAATGTAGCATAATCACTTGCGGGGAGTAAAGAATCAAGTTGTTCTTCTATATTTGCAAGACCAACTTTAAGAGATGTTAACTCCTTCTGGAGAAATTCAATGTTCAGAAGTATAACCTCAAATGCATATTTATTATTCAGGGTTTCAAATTTCTCACAAAACTCAGCATCATGTAAGAAAAACGTAGGTCTCAAATCTGGTCTCATCCCTCTTGGGATTCTCTGTACTCGCTAATATTCAATCAGAGTATTCAGATGTAGTTCGACCGTAATGAGCCGTTTGTTATCATGTTCAAATTTCCTTTTTAAAATGTCCACTGATGGAGAGCTCAAAAAGGATACATCACATCTGGATCCTGATAAAATACGTTGAACATCTTCCTCAGTATACATATATGTACCAATACGGGATTCAATATTCCTCGGATCCATAGGATCAGGGACTCCATGGTTATCCACCAATCTATCCGTCCCCCGTGCACGCTCCATTGGCTCCATACTATTAAAATATATGCATTCAGAGCAGCACTGAAGCCACTGCTCTGTGGATTCAGTGCTGCTCTGAATGCATATATTTGTTCAGCTGTATGTGCGTCCGCTGGAAGTACATACAGCTGAGGCATACTTGCTATGCTCCGGCAATGTCAGGGAGAGAATAACAGGGCGAGCTCCCGACTCCCGCGAGAGCTGGTGAATGTCCCGCACGGGGGCTGTTGCTGCTAGAAGTGTTAATCTCACGGAGGAGTTTAACCTCGCCCCTAGGTCAGGAGGAGAGGAAACCCTGAGCCTGTAACAAGCAGCAGAGCCGCGGTGCGGGTGCAGCTCTCCTCTACAATCAGGGCGGCTCCTCTGCCTGTGTGTGCACCATAGACACCCGGTCTGTGCAGGGCTTCCCACAGCAGCTCAGCAGAGTTGGCCCCATATACAGTGAGCAGCACAGTAAGAAGTGCAGAGGGGAGAAAATGCTCCTACCGAGGAGCTGCTGTGGGGGAGGGGAGAGGTGCTGACTGCTGGTAGTGAACAGCAGGATGAGACACTGCCCCAGGAGGAGAGGGGAGAGTGCACTGTGAGGAGTTGATAGAGAGAGGTAATAGATTGCTGACAGGAAGAGGTGAAGTGCTGCTGTGGGTAGAGAGGTGCTGAACAGCAGTACTGGGGGAGATGATTCCTCAGGAGGAGAGGGGAGAGTGCACGGTGAGTGGTCTTGTAAGTGGAGTGGTGCTGCCAGGTAGAGGTGATGTGCTGTTGTGGGGAGGGGAGTATAGATAATAGGGAAACACATTGCTGCAGGGAGAAGAGATGGAGCTGTGGGGAGGTAGGGATGATGGTGAGGGTGCTGCAGGGAGAAGAGATGGAGCTGTGGGGAGGTAGGGATGATGGTGGGGTGCTGCAGGGAGAAGAGATGGAGCTGTGGGGAGGTAGGGATGATGGTGGGGGTGCTGCAGGGAGAAGAGATGGAGCTGTGGGGAGGTAGGGATGATGGTGGGGGTGCTGCAGGGAGAAGAGATGGAGCTGTGAGGAGGTAGGGATGATGGTGGTGGGGTGCTGCAGGGAGAAGAGATGGAGCTGTGGGGGGGTAGGGATGATGGTGGGGTGCTGCAGGGAGAAGAGATGGAGCTGTGGGGAGGTAGGGATGATGGTGGGGTGCTGCAGGGAGAAGAGATGGAGCTGTGGGGAGGTAGGGATGATGGTGGGGTGCTGCAGGGAGAAGAGATGGAGCTGTGGGGAGGTAGGGATGATGGTGGGGTGCTGCAGGGAGAAGAGATGGAGCTGTGGGGGGGGGGTAGGGATGATGGTGGGGGTGCTGCAGGGAGAAGAGATGGAGCTGTGGGGAGGTAGGGATGATGGTGGTGGTGCTGCAGGAAGAAGAGATGGAGCTGTGGGGAGGTAGGGATGATGGTGGGGTGCTGCAGGGAGAAGAGATGGAGCTGTGGGGAGGTAGGGATGATGGTGGGGGTGCTGCAGGGAGACGAGATGGAGCTGTGGGGAGGTAGGGATGATGGTGGTGTGCTGCAGGGAGAAGAGATGGAGCTGTGGGGAGGTAGGGATGATGGTGGGGGTGCTGCAGGGAGAAGAGATGGAGCTGTGGGGAGGTAGGGATGATGGTGGTGTGCTGCAGGGAGAAGAGATGGAGCTGTGGGGAGGTAGGGATGATGGTGGGGTGCTGCAGGGAGAAGAGATGGAGCTGTGGGGAGGTAGGGATGATGGTGGGGGTGCTGCAGGGAGAAGAGATGGAGCTGTGGGAGGTAGGGATGATGGTGGAGGTAGTAGTGCAGAAGGAAAAGGAGGAGCTGTGGGGAGGTAGGGATGATGGAGGGAGTGGTGCAGAAGAAAGAGATGGAGCTGTGGGGAGGTAGGTATGATGGTGGAGGTAGTAGTGCAGATGTGGCATGAAAAATGCCTTGTGCACCCAGCCCTACAGAGAAAAACTTAATACAAAGGGCCCGGGCCCCAGATGTTTTGGGACCCTAGCAGCGCCTCTGCCCATATCCCTCCTTAACACGGATACTAAACTTTACGCTAAATTACTGGCAATTAGACTGCCTGAAATCCTCCCAGAGCTCATAAATTTGGACCAGGTGGGATTTGTGCACGCGAGGGAGTCTAGGGATAACACCCCAAAAGTGTTTTAAATAATTCACTACGCCCGGCAAGCACAGATTCCATTGATGCTTTTGTCATTGGATGCAGAGAAAGCATTCGACAGGGTGGATTGGAAGTTTTTGGAGTCTGCCCTGTCGGGCGCTGGAATTGGTCCGGTGATGATGCAGAGAATATTTGCCCTGCATCACTCCTCGTCAGCCCAGGTTAGGGTAAACGGCGCTGTGTCTGCACCCTTTCAAATTATAAATGGTACGAGGCAGGGTTGTCCTCTATCCCCCATTCTTTATGTTATAGCAATGGAGTACCTCATGCAGGCCATCAGAGCTTCCGAGGAGATCAAGGGGATTTCAATTGCAGGGACTCAATATAAATGTGCTGCGTTTGTGGATGACCTCCTGCTCTACATCACTCAACCCCTGTCATCTCTTCCGGCCTTGATGAAGGTGCTTGAGACTTTTGGGGCCTTTAGTAATTTCAAGGTAAATTATACTAAAAGTACGGCTATTAATATCTCAATATATAAGCAAAAAGTTAAGGATATGGCATTAAAGTTCCCTCTTAAATGGGCAGGGGAGTCTTTCGAGTACCTGGGAATCCATATTCCTGTGAATAGAGAGCGGACATACGAACTAAATTTCCCCCACTTTCTACAGACCCTTAAGGGAGATTTGGCCAAATGGGAAAGGAAGGACTTTTCCTGGGTGTGGAGAATTAATATTGTCAAAATGAATATTTTACCCTGACTCATATTTATTTCAGACCATACCAATCCGACTTCCCAGTTCCTTTTTCCGAGACTTTAATAAAAGTATCAAAAAATTTGTCTGGTCACATAAGAACCCTAGAACGGCAAGAGATATACTAATTAGACCCAAAGAGAAAGGAGGGTTAGTGCTCCCAGACATGAAGGCATACTACATAGCTTCACTTGCAGCTAGGGTTGTGGATTAGTTCCGTTCTGGGGATATCAAAAGCTGGGTGAGGATGGAGGAGGAAATGTGTGGAATGCCACTTTAAAGGGAACCTGTCACATAGTTGATGCCCCCCTTGCTGAGGGCAGCACAAGCTAGTGTCAGACATGCTGTTTCCAGCGCTGTGTCCCTTATTCTGTATGATGCTGTCGTTTTCGTGTCTTTAATGCTCAAATATGCAGTTTTCAGCCAGAAGAGTCATTCGAAGAGTCAGTTTTTTTCAAACCCGGCCAATCGGAGGCCAGCCTCGCCCACCTCAACCGATAAACCTATTACTTTGAATATATAGAAAAATGTGAATATCTGTCAGTGGGTGGGGCTAACCTTTGGTGGGCGGGGCTAACACCTGCTCAAGAATAAGATTTGAGGGGTAAATGCTCTAAAACTGCTGCATCTCACAGAATAAGGGGCACAGTGCTGGGAACAGAAGATCTGCCACTAGCTTTTGCTGCCCTCAGCATGGGGGGCATAACCTATGTGACAGGTTCCCTTTAAGCCACACCTTGGCTTAATTCACGTTTCTTAAAACCTAGTATCTCACGTCTATCCCTCATAGCATATATGACTTTTGCAGGGTTTAAAACATTTGGACAGCAATATAATCTTTTTCTCCCTAATGGGCCGCTTACTCCGGTGGTGGGAAACCCAGCCCTGAAAGGAAGAGGCCTACTACCTTTGGGGATTTTGCTGCCTCAGCTCTCTTTAAAAAATATGAGGACTGTGTACCTCCCCAAAATAGGTCTCCTAACGTATGGCTCCAATATATGCAGATCAGGCATTTTTTCAACACTAACAAGTTAAAGAGCGAACTAACCAGACCAATAACCAGCTTTGAACTACTCTGTGTTCAACGGCAATCCCCAAGGCATCTTATTTCCATAATATATAATATGGTAATGAATGTTCTTGTGTCCACCAAACCCACATTCCAGGCCGGTTGGGAACTTGAGTTGAGTCGTTCTTTCCCAGCAGAGGAGTGGGACAAGGCCTGTACCCTGGCTCATAAAGTCTCCATCTCCTGCAGAATTCAGGAGCTCAATTATAAGGTCCTCACTAGATGGTATAGGGTGCCCATGTTGCTGCACTCTATCTACCCACTGGTCCCCTCTATATGCTGGAGATGTGGATCAGCCCCAGGAAACATATCACATATTTGGTGGGGATGTGAGGAGATATGACCTTTTTGGGCAAAGGTAATAGATATAATTGCAGTTATTATGGGTTACAGACTTCAGAATGATCCCTCGGTCCATCTTCTTCTAATGTTGCCAATGTACATCCATGCGCTAAAGGAAAATTTTATTATTTTCCTTTTGATTGCAGCCAAAGCTCTTATACCCAGGAAGTGGAGATCCACTCAGGCTCCTTCTGTAGCAGAATGGTTCAAGGAGATCTTTCACTTGCAGCGCATGGAGGAGATACGTGCTGATCAAACACAAACCCCCGAACAATATATCGATACTTGGAGGGAGTGGATGCTCTTCACTTCTTCTGTGGACTATACAAATTCCGGTTGAATGCTTGTGTGTAGTGATCTGGGTCCTGTGGGTACATTTGCCATGTGTTTTGTGCTCTAGGGGGTGTGTGGGGTACGAAGTTCGGTTGGGTCATGTCCAAAACTGGTTATGGTTACTTGTTAAATATTTTGATTGACTGACTATTGATAGCTCTAAATACTTCATAGTACGTATTGTTCTATGATAGTTGTGATAGGTGCAGGAGGTGCTAGTCGCTCTCCTGGCAGTAACTGACTTTCTACCCCTTCTTTCCCCTTCTCTTCCTATTACCTCCCATTGTGAGGGGAAACATATTTTTCCAATGCTTTTGTAATTAATTTTGTGGTGCAAAATCATTATTACACATATAAGCTTAGCTGAACAGCACAGATACTCCAAGATGGCGCCCGTTTCCTGGACCACTCCCCACTATGTGCCAGCATGGAACTGGGTGGAAACCATGACCATATCTGGAGAACCAATCAACTAGTGCCACATTCCTGAAGACTGCAAGAAACAAAGGAATTTAACCACGCCCTGAAGCCAGTTTGTAAAAATCCATTGTATTGTAATAAAGTCATTCATTCTGGGCCTGCTTTACACTGAGAAGGAACTCATACCAGCTCTCTGTGTTTTGGTGTCATTTCTTCATGCCGGCACTCAGTGTTCAATTTGGACAGCAGTAGTCATGCGGTGTACCCCTGAACCCCAACATTTGACGCCCAGTACGTGGGGCAGTACCAGACGGGACCCATTTCCTTGGGGGACCTGACGGTGACAACCTGGACTTACCTCGGACTACCCAAAACGGGAGACTTATCGCCTCCACTTGAAAACACGGTAAGTCTACTGGTTTTCTTATTGAAATCTGTAGCTTGCCTGTGTATTTGGACGGTTCCAGGTTGGGTCGGGGTGTTTGTCTGGTCAGCCCGGGGTTTCTGGTCGGCACAGAGCGTTCCCGCTGTACTGTCTCAAGAACCTGATCCCAGCTGCCGAGCCTGCCTGACTACTGTCTGTGTATCAGTTGGTAGATCCTGCGGACAAGGACTGACACACGGGGTTTAATTTGGAAATCCTACCTAGATTGGGCTTGATGCTGTCAGTTGCAGACTAGGAAATGAGTAGGAAATTCTAGCTAGACTGAAGCACATGTTGCTGGTTGCAGACTAGAGGAAGTTCTAGCGAGATTGGATACACAAAGGAGATGTTGACAGTTGCAGACTAGACAAGACTCTAGCTAGATCAGGACAGCGCCAATTGCAGAGTAGGGGATAAATTCTAGCAGAAGGGACTCCCAGCTAACCGGTAGCTCGAGAGGGAGGTACGCTAGTACGTGTGTGTCTAATAAACAAAATAAGCGGTGATATGACTAGGTTTCTCAAGTTTGTTTGGTCTTACAAATTATGTAACTATGTAAAGATGGCCCGTTATAGGGCTCAGTCAGTCCGCAGGATCTAGTGTAGAGAAAAGAAGGAAAGAAGCATGTAGAGAAGGTTAAAAAACTTAATGAACATGTGTGGTTTTCACCCAGAGGGTAGACTTCAACTTCAAATGTGGTCCTTAGCTGTGAAAAACAAATGAGGGCTTGACGATAGCAAACTTTTAGATGATGCATTAGTTTAGAAAAGGACAGCTGAAGAGATATCAAAAGAAGTTTGTTCTGAAACTGAATGTAGGGATAAGAAAGGAAATGTTCTTGGTTATATGTATTGTCCGCTGACAAAATGTCCACCACCTTATAATGGAGCTGATTCTAAGTGCTGGGAGTGTCCCAATTGTGGCCAGCAAAGTCCGCCCCCTGCTGAGTATTGTGTTGCGTGTGGCAGAGGAAGTCCAAATCCTGCTCCTTCCTGTACACAAAAAGTTTCCAGTGCCACTGTCCCTCCCACTACCTCTCTCACTCCCACAACTCCAGTCACTTCTTCATCACCTGATGAGTCATCTGACATCTGATCCTGTCCCTTTCGCCCCTAAGCTTACCATAAGAGAGTGCAGCGGGATAGTTGTGTCAGAGGGTATCAGCTAGGTTTCTGTTAGACTAAGGAAGGATATCAGTATCAGTTTGTATATAAATTTGCATCTATTGTATAATTTATAATTCTGCTGTGCATGGTCATTATATGAGAATAATGCGTTTTACAGCTCGTTATATTGCAGGGATATGTAGTTACAGGAAAGCTGGAAGGTTTACATTGTTGCTTATTTTTAATGAACTGAATATAAGAAATGTTACTGTCGTATAATGTCACTGACTTGCTTGTGCTTTATTTTAGGAGTAACATATTGGAGTAGACGTCTTTATCAATTGGGTTACACCTAGATGACAGAAAAAATCCACGTGGTATTTTCTGAGCTCTGTCTGGGGGAGGGGATTAAATTGTCTGTTTATTTGCAGGAGTAAAGAAGAGATTTCTAGTGATCGGAGATCTCATGAAAGACCTCAGTGACATCACTTGTTAAACAAAGCCCCGGGGCATATTTAAAAAAATATATATATTTTTTTAAAGTTAAGTTTTTTTTGAGGGGTTTCTTTTTGGTAGTACTACCCCCCTATTGCTTTTTAGTAAAGGTTTTTATTCAACAAGATTAAAAACGACTGCGCAGTCATAATTAGAAGATCATTTTTGTTTTATTTTATTTCTTCTTGTTTGGCGCTCCAGATGATAAAGAGTTAATTTTTCTTTTTTGAGGGGAGAATGTGCAATTGTGTGAATTGTGTCATTTTCCTTGTTTGTATTTCTGTATATCCCTATTCATGAATCCTTATTCATTGTTTGCAATGGTAGATAAGACCACAAAACATGTTTACCTAGCAAAAGATAATTTAAGACAATAGGGTGACTAACCTGACTAGAGACCTGTTGACTGATCAAAAGTTAATTATATGATATTAGGTTTAAGTTAATTTGTTTTCATTGAAAGCCACATGAGCCATTGGAAGGTGTATGAGGGTTTATGTATGTTTATATGATGTAGAAAGCATTGAAGGGTTTTATTATGTGAATACATATATATATATATATATATATATATATATATATATATATATATATATATATATATATATTGCATCACACAAATAAGAAACATGAGCTGTTAGAAAATTTAGTGATAGGAGAATGTTATGATATGTTTAAGCCGCTACAGAGTGAGAAGAAGGATGATATGATTTGTTTTGTTCTTTGTGTTTTTATGTTGATGCTAATTATATGAGTTTTATAGGAATCTTATTTTCATAGTAGTTAGATTGTCATGTGATGAGAAGTTTTATTATTCTGAAGTACATTCTTGCTGTGTCAGAAAGCTGCAAAGGCCAATACGGGCAGAGTTTTTTTTTTAAATTGTTTTTCATTATTGGATTGTCCCAATCAATCGTTGGATTACAACAACCTTCCTTATTATGTGACATTCATTCACTGCAGGGGTTTTGAAGATCAAACTGGAGGAAAGCAGATTATTCTACTGCTCTTATGTGACTGAGTATATGTGATTGATAGTGTTGAGCGTTTACGTTGGCTATCGACATCAGTCGATGGTCGATAGTCGGCCATCATCGACAAGATATTCGATGGTCGATGATAGATGATCTCCGATGACCATTAAAGTCTATGGGAGAGCAACAACACCTTCATTCTTACACCCAAACAGGGCTGGAGAAGCTGGAATTAAAATCCACAACAGTCAAATGGATACGTGCTACATCTTAGGCAACACACTTAGGTTATAAAAGCCACAGAAAAAAAAAATCACAGACCATTCACTATCCCTGTCTTGTACCACAGCCTGACCCTAAAACCTGCATCATCCACAAATTAAAAAGTGCCAGAAGGCAGTATTATTTGAACCATCATTTTACTTGAACTGGACATTGACTATCCCTGTCCTGGAACGCAGCATGAGCCCCAAACCTGCATGACCCCCAGATTAAAAAGTGCCGGAAAAAGAAGTCTTTCAACCACCATTTAAGTTTCACTGGACATAGACTATCCCTGTCCTGAGCCACAGCATGAGCCCCAAACCTGCATGACCCAAATTAAAAAGTGCCGGAAAAAGGAGTCTTTCAACCACCATTTTAGTTTTCACTGGACATTGACTATACCTGTCCTGGGCCACAGCATAAGCCCCAAACCTGCATGACCGCCAGATTAAAAAGTGCCCTAAAAAGAATTCTTTCAACCACAATTTAATTTTCACTGGAAATAGACTATCCCTTTCCTGAGCCACAGCATGAGCCCCAAACCTGCATGACCCCAGATTAAAAAGTGCCGGAAAAAGGAGTCTTTCAACCACCATTTTAGTTTCACTGGACACTGACTATACCTGTCCTGGGCCACAGCATGAGCCCCAAACCTGCATGACCCCAGATTAAAAAGTGCTGGAAAAATGAGTCTTTCAACCACCATTTTAGTTTCACTGGGCATATACTGTCCCTGTCCTGGGTAGCGCTTGCCCCTCCGTATGAGTGCGGACCAATTGAGCTTCACTTGGAAATACTGGTGGTTAACGCTCCTGTTCCACCAGGTGCCCTTTTTCTTGGCATTCTTTTTCTCATTTTACTCAAAGTGCTGGAGGAAATTGTCTCTGTACTTTGTTCTCTGTCCGTGCTCCATACTCCATGTCCTCTGAATAACCTACATCTGGTCAAGTTTTCCTGTACCTCCCTTGTACAATTCAGAGGAATTTTTTTACCAGCTATTTTGTACATGCAAGTTTTTTAGTAGTTTAATTCTAGAAAACACATGTTTAAATAGGATGGAATCCCACATGTCTTTGTTTCTCTTTTTTTAATTGTATTAAATGGGTTGTCTCAATACAGGGATTGATAGCTATGTTAAAGATCTTGCAAAAACAAGTCATTTTGCAATATATGTCCATTAACAGTGTCCTACCTATTCCTGTTTCTGACAGCACCATCACCCTTGAGCCACTCTTGACAATTGTGAAGAACAAATGTCTGTTAGAAACATTTTATTATAATAGGACCTGTAGTATAGCTGCATGTCACAGCAAAATGCCCCCAAAAATTCAAAGCATGACCCTTGAGCCACTTTGGACAATTGTGAAGAACAAATGTCTGTTAGAAACAAATTTTTTTTATAATAGGACCTGTAGTATAGCTGCATGTCACAGAAAAATGCCCCCAAAAATTCAAAGCATGACCCTTGAGCCACTTTGGACAATTGTGAAGAACAAATGTCTGTTAGAAACAACATTTTTTAGAATAGGACCTGTAGTATTGCTGCATTTCAAAGCAGCATGACCCAAAAAATTATAAATATGACTTCTCAGCCACTATTAAAAATTGTGAGGGAGAAATGCCACTTAGAAGCCACATTTCTGTTCCAAAGGACCATAATTATAGCTGTATCTCACAGCAACATGACCTCAAAACCATTGACAATGCGAAAACTTCTAAAGATAAAGTGAGTAAATGGAATACGGTGTTGTCATGAAACCTTGCTGTCTTTTACAGTCTCCTCACAGCAAAACCAGCAAAATGAACTGTTGGGAAAAGAGAATAAAAATTGCAGTAAGAAATGATCATTTTAAAAAAAAGTTTTCAAGAGGACCATTTCTGTTTGAAGAGGAATGTGAAGTAGACCGGCAACTAATCGGTGACCTCGGCAATTGGGGCCACAACATCAGAGATCCATGCCTGATTCATCTTGATGAAAGTCAAACGATCCACATTATCTGTGGAAAGCCGGATGCGTTTGTCTGTAATGACTCCTCCGGCTGTGCTGAAGGTCCGCTCAGATATGACGCTGGCTGCTGGGCAGGACAACACCTCTATGGCGTGGCGAGCGAGCTCGGGCCATTCGTCCATTTTGGATACCCAGAAGTCTATTGGATCCGGAACACATACAAAAACATCGGTGTTGAGACACAGATAGTCGTGCACCATGATCTTAAGCTGGTCTCTGTGTGTTGGATGTGTGCCCTGCATTGCATGCGTTGGTGAGGTGGTAAATAAAGATTGCCAGAGGTCACCCATTAGGCTTCTGCCACCTTGCCTGCTGCTGCCGCCTACTTGGCACTCTACTGCTGTCACGTCGCTGATGTTGTTCCACCGTGACATTTGGGGAACGTGAAGCAGACGCAACAGATGTCTCCAGTTGATCAATCAGCAAGGTCTCTATTTCCTGCATTTTACTCTCTATTTGGGTGGGTGGAAGGAAAGTGCTGATTTTTGTTTTGTACCGGGGATCCAGGAGGGTGGCCACCCAGTAACTGTTGTTCATTTTGATGGCCTTAATGCGAGGATCATGTTGGAGGAAATGGAGCATCCAAGCACTCATGTGAGAGATGGAGCCTTGATTTCCCAAGCCTCTGGGTCGAGGGGCACTAGCAAACTGATCTTCCCCATCTTCCTCCTCCGCCTCAAATTCGCGCCAACCTTACTCCAAGGCAGGGACGTCGGTAACGTCGGTGTCTAGGAATACCTCCTCCTCCTCCTCATCCTCCACTTCCTCCGGCACAGCTTCAACACAGCCCTGACTTGCCTCAGATGATGCACCCTGAGAGCTGATGCACTGCCTTGCACTAGCCCTGGACCCCGAACCACTGCCTAATGAAGACCGATAAAATTGAGAAACTGTCGGGCCTTGTGGATTCAACGGAGAGAAAGGCTCCGTGTCCGCATCTGTGTCCGTCTCCTCCTCCGTCGCTGGCGGGACCTGTTGTTTCAGAGTGTCCAACGATCTTTCCAGAACTAAGATCACCACAATGCTCATGCTGACAAGGGCATCATCCGCACTGACCATTTTGGTGGCTTCTTCAAAACTGGCAAGGATGGTGCAGAGCTCTTTCACCTGCCTCCACTCTCGGTGGCTCAACACCCCGAGGTCCGCACCGCTGCTTGTCAGGCCATGTGTCACTTCGTACTGCGTAATGGCATTGCGCTGCTGCCACAATCGCTGGAGCATGTGGAGGTTGGAATTCCAGCGTGTTGCCACGTCAACACTGAGACGGTTGACGGAGAGGCCGAGCTGACGCTGCAACGCAGCCACGCGGGACGAAGCAGGGTGCGAACGGCGGAAGTGCGAACTTAGACTTCGAGCCTTCCTCAGTAGGCAGTCCAGACCCGGGTAGCTCTTTAGAGATTTCTGGACGACAAGGTTCATGACATGTGCCAGGCAAGGGATGTGCTCCAGCCTACCGATCTTAAGGGCGGCCAGCAGATTTCGCCCGTTATCGCACACCACCTTGCCTGGCACAAGGTTTTTGGCACCCAGCCAGCGCTCGGTCTCATTGCGGAGAGATGTCCACAGCTCCTGACCTGTGTGTGGACGGTCTCTAAGACAGATTAATTTCAACACGGCATCGTATCTCTGGGCACGCGATGCCACCAGCCGACCATTGGGGAAGGAACCCTGCACCATCCCTGCGTATTTGAAGAGCGTGCGCCGAGCCTCAGAGCCACCCTCACCCCCAGCACATCCACCCAGCTCACCCAGTGAGCTGTCACAGAGATATAGCGGCATTGGCCGTGCTTACTAGTCCATGTGTCAGTGGTCAGATGGACTTTTCCGGACACAGATGCAGACAACGCGCTTGAAATTTTAGATGACACGTGCCTGGCCAGGGCAGGGACAGCTTTTCTGGCAAAGAAATGCCTGCTCGGCATCTGGTATTGGGGGCAGGCAAGGGCCATGACGTGGCGGAACCCATCTGTGTCCACCAGACAGAAAGGCAACATTTCCATGGCCAAAAGCCTGGCAATGCCGACATTCAGGCTTTTGGCTTTGGGATGGTTTGGGTTAAAGTGTTTCTTCTGCTCCCAAACCTGGAAGACAGAAGGCTGGCTGCTAGACTGGCCACTGTACGGCGTGCAGGTCGTCAAACTGGCGGAAGGAGAAGGGGTAGGATGGATCTCTGGTGGTGCTGGTGGTACTCGGGCGACGGTGGAGGCTGAAGCGGAGGCTGATCCCTGATCATGACTCTGAGAGACATGGGCAGCTGAGGAACGCTTGGTGGTGGCGGAGGAGGAGGCGGAGACAGAGGGTGTGACAGTGGTTGGAGGCCCGGCGTCGGTCTGGCCTTTTATGGCCGTGTTGCCTCCATTTCATCTCATGCATTCGCTGCATGTGACTAGACCTGTTGGTGGTGGTTAACCGCCTAAGGTTCTTGCCTCTACTTATGCGTTTATGGCAAAGGAGGCATATGACATCGCTGGGTGAATCAGAGGCTTGCTCAAAGAAGGCCCAGGCTTGAGAGGTCCTGGACCTTTTTGACAGCGATAAGCGAGGAGCGGGGTTTGCGCTGACCGTGGCTGGCGGAATCATATCAGCGGACTTCTGCGACCGCCCTCTCCCTTTTTGAGGCGGAACCCATACTGACACTACCCCATCGTCTTCCTCCTCGTCCAGTGATGAAGCGCTCGCAAGCAAATTCTGCTGAAAAGACCACGTTGGATCCGCAATGTCGTCATCATCATCAACACAGGTGACTTCGTCGTCCTGACATTCTGCATCCAGGAGCTGCAGGCTACAAGCAAGAGGGACTGCAAGGCGTTGCCGACCGCCCGGGATTTTTGCCGATTGACCGGCTTCCTTCTCCTCCTCTGATGGCATCAGTAACTGGGCATCAGAGCAGAGAAAATCATCCTCTTTGGCCTCTTGATCTTTTAACATGCCTTCTGACCCCAACCGCATTTTGTCATCAAAGAGGTCTTCAGAAAATGGATTATCCACAGTGGTGGGTACACGAGATGACATTTGGGCTGCTTCATGTTGGATGGATGCTGATGATGCTGATGACGACATTTGTGGCCGTGACTGGGAGGACGAGGAGGTAAGACTGCTGGATGCAGGTTGCATTAACCACTGATTGACAGATTGGCGACGCTGTTCGTTACTGAGATTCACAGGGCCCTGACCCAGCGATGACAGGCCTGACGGTCCTGCAACTGACGATCCGCTGGCATGCGTGTTGTCGCCAGCACTGGAAGGAGCACCTTCTCTCGTACCTCTACCTCCATGTCCTCCCCCTCCTCTTTGCTCACTTACCACCTGAATTTCGCTAAATGTTCAGAAATATAAAAATTTGAGAAGGTATGGAAGAGTTTTGGAAAGTCTCTTATTAAAAGACGGCAAATCACAGCTATTCTCAAATCCCTCAAATCAAAACAAAATTGCTGGATTCAAATTTAACTGCAAAGTAGATCTATCAACAAAGCTTGACTGACCAAAAGTGAAAAAAAAACACCTGTCTGAAATGTATACGGATATTAAAAGGTATTTTTGGCACCTTTCAATTCACCTGTGGTGACTACAAAATTGCTGTATTCACATTTAACTGCAAAGTAGCTCTATCAACAAAGCTGGCCTGCACCAAAGTGAAAAAACACGTATCTGAAATGTATTCGGATAATAAAGGTATTTAGCCCAAAGGGAAGCAGTCCTTTAGTGTGAAACACGGCAAAGTTTATTGTAGCACTCCACAAAACATGAAAAATAAACCGCAAGCTTGCTTCAGCCAAACAAAAGCCATCGAAAAACACTTCACGGGTATCAGCACGCCCGTACTCTGTTTCCTGGGCAAGGAAAACCGATGCATTTTCAGTCATTCCCCTCTAGGGAGTCAAGGCCCACTCTGGCTCTCCTCAAACATTCGCTCCTCAGCATTTTGCCCAAAGGTAAGGAACCACACCCCCCTCACCCCCGCCTGGGCCTTTTTATAGGGGTTTGGTTTAAACCCAGCGGATGTGGGAGCAGCCCTCCCACCCAACTTCGACTGCTCCAAAAAGCCCGACCCGGGTCACGGCATTATGCCATACTACCTATCAAAACCTGTGTCTGGCCCCTTTGCCGCTGACACCAAAACAAATGGGGGTTTATTTTACCGATCTTAAGCAGATCGGTGACACAAACTCCCTCAATAACGGCACCCTTTGCCTTCCTACGCACCTTTCAAATTTACCTGTGGTGACTACAAAATTGCTGTATTCACATTTTAAATGCAAGGTACCTCAATGAACAAAATGTAGTGCCCAAAGTGAAAAAAAACTACTTAATGTATTCGGATAATAAAAGGTATTTTTTGGGCCCCATCAATTTACCTGTGGTGACTACAAAATTGCTGTATTCAAATTTAACTGAAATAATCTACAACAAAGCTGGGCCCGCGCCCAAAATGAAAAAACACTATCGAAATTATTCGGATAATAAAAGTATTTTTGGCACCCTTTTAATTTACCTGTGGTGACACAAAATTTCTGTATTCAATTTAAGTGCAAGTGCCTCAATGAAAAAAAAGCTGTAGTGGAAAAGTGAAAAAACCTATCTTCATGTATTCGGGTAAAAAAAGGTATTTTCTGCACCTATCAATCACCTGGGTGACTGCAAAATTGCTGTAAATACATTTAATGCAAAGGGGCCTCAATGAACAAAGCTGTAGTGCGCCAAAGTGAAAAAACACTATCTGTAATTATTCGGGGTAATAAAAGGTATTTTTTGGGACCCATCAATTTACCTTGTTGACTAAAAATGCTGTATTTACATTTAAGTCAAGGGCCCAAAGAAAAAACCTTTTGTGCGCCAAAGTGAAAA
>JAODAL010069409.1:0-16364 GCA_025379985.1 Phyllomedusa bahiana | reverse complement strand
GAGGGAGAATCAATAAATAGGGGACCCCAGTTTTTACTCCACATGTACATTTATCACTGGCAAACACTAGTAAAAAAAAAAAAATTTTTAACTGGATATAATAAAAAAATGTTTTTGCTCGTTGAGAAATGATCACATAGAGCTTTCTCATTTAGAGAAAGTTGATTCCAGTCATTCTTTTAATGTCACTGATAAACATCTAATTAGCTCTAGATTGCCACTCATAGGCTTACACTTCCCCACACCCACTGAAAGCCATCTGTAAAATATAGAGCTGAATTAGAAAACCAGATGTTTGTATTAAAAGGGAAAAGCCTCCACCTTCTATAATAAATTTCCTAGTTTGACTCAAATTAGTTTCCAGTTTTATAACGTTTCTCTTTATATTTTGCAGATAATTATTTGGTGTATAGTTTTTATGGACATTTAATTGCCTATTAGGATGGAGATAAAAAGAAAGCAAACATACAGATGATCGAAGCAAATCTTGCTCAGCATACATTAATATTCTGCATCGTATAACAGTCGCCTAATAGCTCTGTGAAACATTTACTGACAGGGTTGGACTGAACCAACAGAGTTCCTGAAGATCCTCTGATAGGCCCAGGATCTGACATAATAATGGATCCCAGTTTTAACAGACTATAACCCCATTTGAAGCTGACTTTACAGCCAATCGCTTGCCCATAGGGCCTGCTTCTTTTGAGATAATACACAGAAAAACTATTAGACATTGTTGATATATCCTACTTCCCATATAATTAAAAGTGTCATCATTATAAAATAATAAAAATCTTATTTATTTGTCCCAAAAAATTCCCCCGCGCTTTACAATGTAAAGGGGTAAATTACAGACAAAAAGAGGGGACATTACACAATAAAAGCTCTTAAGATACCCCCCCAAAGGGTGTGATTCCCCTGCTCGCAAGAGCTTACAATCTATGAGGGGGGCATGGGGGAGACGATGGGTGGAAGTCAAGTTTACTGGGCCCGCCTTTTTTCTAAATATGGGGTGGTTTACATAATAATTCGGTGAACCTGCCACCATGACAGCAATCATATACAGATAAGGGGTGTGGGTGCCCCCTTTTAGGAGTGAAAAGAAGTGGTGTGATATAAGGTGTGGGTTAGCAATTAGGGGTCTTGTAGGCCTGCCTAAGAATATGTATTTTCAGGACACTCTTAAAACCATGAAGACTAGGATTGTGCCTGATGGTACGTGGTAGGATGTTCCAGAGAATTGGTGCAGCACGTGCGAAATCTTGATGACGGGCATGGGTAGTTTTTAGAGATGGGCAAATCGATTCTAACGAAGTGGAATTCATTTAGAACTTCAGGAAAACTTTGATTCTGAATGAAGTCGAAGTTTGGGGTGATTCACGGGAATGAAGCATGTTTTTAATTGATAAAATGGCTGCAAGCACATGGCGTTACATAGGGCAGAAAGAAAGGAGTAGCCTGAATGACATGTGCAGAGATGAAGCCAATCAGAGACCGGCGGGATTCTGTGACGTCACCGCACTATATAAGTCTGGACGCCATGCTCGCTCCTCACACTGCTCTCTCTTTGCCATGTTGTAGCTGCTGCAGCTCCAGTAGCTGAGATCTCACACAAAAGAAAGAACTTTTATACAGTGATTTTTGGGGGGGTGTCACAGCTTTTCTCAGAGACTGCTCCTCTTCCGTTCTAATTTTGATTTGTGGGGTATTGGAATTGAAGTGTAGTGTGCGTCCAATTCAGCTGCATATACATTTTAATCAGTTGTGGAGCACATTGAATATCCAAGGGTTATGTAAGCCTGTTTTTGCTGTTGTATTCAGTTAAAGAAACAGCGTTTTTACAATCCACATAGCTGATAATTTTTAGCAGCTCATTTCTTTTGCGCAATTTATATCCAAGGGTTAATTAAGTGTGTTTCTGCTGTTGTAGACAGTAAAAGAAAGGTTTTTTTTCAACGCCAAAGAAGAAATTTTGCCTGTAGCATAATTCATATCTGAAGGTTAATTAAGCGTTTTTCTGCTGTTGTAGTCAGTAAAAGAAACGGTGTTTTTCAACGCCAAAGAAATAATTTTGCCTGTAGCATAATTGTAGTCAGTAAAATACACATTGTTTTAACACGCTACATAGCTGGTAATTTTTTGGCAGCTCATTTCTTTTGCGCTATTTAGATCCAAGGGTTAATTAAGCGTTTTTCTGCTGTTGTAGTCAGTAAAATACACGTCGTTTTAACACGCCACATAGCTGTTAATTTTTGGCAGCTCATTTCTTTTGGGCAATTTATATCCAAGGGTTAATTAAGTGTGTTTCTGCTGTTGTAATCAGTAAAATAAACGGTGTTTTTCAATGCCAAAGAAGAAATTTTTCCTGTAGCATAATTTATATCCGAAGGTTAATTAAGCCTGTTTGTGCTTTTATATTCAGTAAAATACACAGTGTTTTTAAACGACACATACAAGTACAATTTTCCTGGCCATTTGTGGAGCGCAATTTATATCCAAGGGTTACCCAAGCTTGTTAGTGGGTTAATTTGGAGTCAAATACATGGTGTGTATTTATCATATACAGATATCTTCATTAAACAGAGTCTGAAAATTTTTAAAACAAACAGTATGTCAGACAGAGAGATGGGGGCTCTTCACATGCGAGTGGCAGTGGCACAAACATTCCTGGAGCAGGCCTAGGTCACAGAAACAATAAAGGGGAAGTCGCAAGCAGGGGTGACTCGGTGAGGCCAAAACCCTGCGGGGGCATGTAGCGGCCTTTTGTGTTGATCAACAAACCCAAAAGGGTTCTTGATTGGTTGAGTAGGTCATCAACTTCATCCCAGATGACATCTGACAACCTAGCGGGTGGGTTCGTCAGATAAAAATCTTAGTTGGCATGGCCCGGAACAGATCAGCGGCCCTCACCTGTCCTCAAACCCGCCTGTGTTCCCATTCGGGCCCCTCAGCCAGAAAACTAGTATGTGGTCTGGGCTCAGCGCCACTATACAGCGAGGACGAACAATTTGGGACAGTCACAGCTACTTGGCAATGAAGAGGTGGGGCAGACATCTCCTGCTTCTTGCAGTTTGATGTGGAGAGTGGAAATGGAGGTTTTTTGGTGAGCGGTCAGCCTCTGCATACCAAGACCGTTGAGGAGGACAGCAGTGACAATCGAACACTCATGAAGTATAAACGTGCTGGTCTCAATCCATTTTCTGCGTTACACCAGTTTGTTCAAATGCACCGTATGGAACCTGAACTGAAGGAGACCATAACTACAGGGAATGTTTTAGGTGCTTATTTTGCATTCTGTCCCATTGTGATGGAATTCATTACAAAACTGGAATGGGACAGAACAAAAAAGAAGCAAAAGCAAATGCTTCCCAAAACTGGCTTTGTATGAACTTTTCAGTTTGAAGAATGTGAATCGTATGTCCAACTTACAAAAAACTAAAAAACACAAGTCTTCTGGAGGCCCTCCCCTGTTGCCGGGGAACAAATTACATCCAAACAGATTTCAAGGGGTTTAAGAAAGCAAGTTGATAAACGTTAATTTGTTCATGAACAGATAACACAGGTGATAAAGGAAAAGTTTGCTGAACTTATCCAGGTGTCCAGATTTGGAAAGCTGTGGAAATCCTTTACTGCATTTGTAATGTAAAAGGCTCCTCCACAACTGCCTCCAAGACTATAAAATAAATAATACTAATAATAATTTTAGAGCCTATGGAGAAAGAGTTTCCTTCAGCCTTGTCTGTCATATCCGTGTACTGTACCTCTTGCCTCCGTCCCTTGAATACGATCCTTGCCGGCTGTCCTGACCTTACACTTGTCCCCGACTCCGAGTTTGCCTTGCGATTTTGTGCCTCGCTACACCTTGGCTGCCACCACAAGCAAGTCACGTCAGGGGTTGCGACCTGGTAGACTCCCGCCGCAGCAAGTCCATCCCGCTTGCGGTAGGCTCTGGTGAAAACCCAGACCTACTTAGACCCCGCTCCCTGGCGTGGCTATTGCTATCGCTTGCGGTGGTCCAGTGGATCCACTACCGCTGTCCGTGACAACAGGAAGCAGTGGAATGAGGTTATTCATCCCGTAGTCCAGGCGACTGAAAAATAACGCATGTCCGCATGAAATGGCCTAAGCAAACAACAGGTGTTATGCATGAGCTGCCACTGGGCGACATTAAAATTACGCAGGGGTGTACTCCTGTCCGCTTGGATCATCAATAAATCATTACTTCCCTTTCTCTGTTCATAGAGTCGTTCCAACATATGGAGGCTGGAATTCCAATGTTTGGAAATGTCACATATCAGCCTATGTTGGGGGAGGCCGGTCTGCCGCTGCAGCTTAAGGAGGGTGTGCTTGGCGGTGTAAGAACAGCTGAAGTGCATGCAAAGTTTCCTGGCCATTTTTAGAATGTCTTGCAGATGGGTGTAAGACTTGAACAACCAGATTGAACATGTATGCCATGCAGGGAGCATGGCTTAGCCATCCTCCTACGCAGTGCGGACACCATGTTCTTTTCATCGTCTGTCACAATGGTTCTAATTTTCAGTTGTCGCGGAGAAAGCCACAAATCGATGACTACTTGCATGACCTGGAGCATTTCCTACCGTGTGTGACTTCGTTCACCCAGGGGAATACTCCTGTCGACTTGAATCATCAAAAATCATTAATGGCCTTTCTCTGTTCATCAATTTCCCCCTGTTCAATAATTTCCGCCTGTTAATATATTTATTCCTGTTCATCAATTTCCCCCTGTTCAATAATTTCCCCCTGTTAATATATTTATTCCTGTTCATCAATTTCCCCCTGTTCATCAGTTCCTGTCTGCCCGTGTACCCGACCTTTCTGCTACGTTACCTGACCTCGAATCTACGCCGCCTGCCCTGACCTGTTGGCCTGACCTTTGACTACGAGTTTCGTCTTACGATTCGGTACCTGGCTGCGCCTCGGCTGCCACCGCAAGCTAGTCGCACCAGGGATAGCGACCTGGTAGGACTCCCGCCGCAGAAAGTCGATCCTGTCTGGTGAAAACTGGGACCTACTTAGACCCTGCTCCCTGGCGTGACCGCTGCCACCACTTACGGTGGTCCAGAGGAGCCACTACCGATGTCGTTACAATGGCAGAAGTGAATGCCAAGTTTCCTGGCCAGATCTTTGAATCGTGCAGAGTCCACCACTTGAAAAGGGAGGGACTGCAGTACCACCAACTTGGGACAGGAGCCGGTCAGTTTCTGCACATTAGGGATGGGCTAGACGCATTTTCTGCTGTCTCTTGGCAATCAATCTCGGTTAACGACTGTTGGCATCATGAGTGCCGCGGAGCAGGAGTATCTGGACCTTTAGATGATGGAAAAGACAGGGAGGTGTCTTCGGCAGAGGTCGTGACGCCCTGACTGCCTGACATAAGAGGCGTGCCACTGGGTGCTGCTGCTTTGGACAGGATGGACCAAACACTTCAAACCACTATGGTACCTGCATGATGTTTAGCAGGGCCTGGTACCCAACGTTAGGTCCCTGGTCACGATTTACTTTCTGCCCACAGATTCTACATATAGTTATGTTCAACCCTCCTCTGGTGTCTCGTCAAAAAACTGGCACACCGCCGAGTAGGTGATTTTACCACCAAAGCTACGCACTGACTGACTGTTACCACCGCTGACATGGTGAGCCCCTGTGCCACTACTTTCTGGGACCTGCAAAGTGGGTTGTCTAAATCGTGGCTGTTTGGCTCCCAACCTCGCACTGCTGCCACCCTGCTGACTCCCGGCCACACTACCGACTTAAGGACTGCGCCACTGCCTGACACGCAAGCTGCCTCTCTCTTCTCCAAATGATAATGATGAAGCCCTTGTACACTGCTGGTCTGGGTCAGCTGATAGCATCACATGGCTTTCAAAACCACCAGTATGCTGATGACACCCAACTTTACATCTCCGGCCCAGGGCATTAAAATCTCTATTGTCCAAGATCCCAGATTGTCTGTCGTTCAAATCCTCATTCTTCTCCTCCCGTCTCCTAAAACTTAATGTAGAGAAAATGGAATGCTTCCAGGGCCGGGACAATGGGTAGTCCAGGGTAGGCGACCGCGTAGGGCGCCACTTCACCCCAGGGAGAAATGGGGGGACAAAGGAGGATGGAGTGGGCTGAATACTTTCATTTGGGGGGCACTTTGTGCCTTGCTTAACTAGGGCACCAGAATATCTTGTCCCAGCCTTGCTTGCTTCACCCAGCTCCCAAGTTCGATCGGCTGCATCGATTAGTGTTCGCCTGTCACCACCGTCCACCTCAACGGTGTCGCTGTACAAAGCCTGACTGTTCGCAACATAACCCCCCATTGCAACTCTCCTCATCACTATTTGCCCACTTCTGCAAGAAGCAGCGGATGTCTTCCCCACCTCTTTGCTGCCC
This sequence comes from Phyllomedusa bahiana, assembly GCA_025379985.1. Taxonomy (NCBI): domain Eukaryota; kingdom Metazoa; phylum Chordata; class Amphibia; order Anura; family Hylidae; genus Phyllomedusa; species Phyllomedusa bahiana. Next base: position 9,965 of record JAODAL010069409.1, on the reverse strand, counting down.
ATTGTCCTCAAATAGTTGGTGTTTACTGTATAGTGGCGCAGAGGCCACAGCACATAATAGTTCTCTGGCTGTGGGAAGCGAACAGGACAGAGGTGGGTTGAGAACAGGTGAGAGTTCCTCACCTGCTCCCAGGCCATGCCAACTAGGGGTTGTGTGTGTCAAACCCACCGACTCTTGGCTAGGGTTGCCAGATGTCATCTGTGAGAAAGTGTATGACCTAGTGTGTGGTCAACACATGGCCGATATATGACACCGGATGCTGTTGCCTCGCAGGGTGACTCCTGCTTTGACATCCCCTTACTGTGCTGCGATCTGTGGCGGCTCTGGTAACCTACTACTGTGTTCTTTGACGCTATGGTAGGATCTTAGCCCTCAGCTTGTTTTTTTCCAGCTGGCGCTGCCATGACTTTATCAGGCTGCATTCCCGCTTCAGTTTTTTGGTCAGTTTTGCCCCCGTAAGTGCCCAGGGAATTGAAGGGTGAAGCGATTCTAATAGCGGCGGCAGTCATGTGTGTGTCATACTGAAATGCAGCATTGTATGAAGACCAAACCAAGCTCCCTCTGCATATTTAAGCATGGCACAACATTCTACAGCACCATACAGGCTCTCTGCAGCCTGGAAATAGCTGTTTTTTTAACGTGATTCGTCCCAAAGTAATTCGGACCAAAACTAATTTTGTTGGAAATTCGGCGAAGTCGGCGAACCGAATTTTTGAGAAATTTGCCCATCTCTAGTAGTTTTGCATAAATGATGGATAGCCTCTCAAATTAATTTCATCTTGTGGGCCTCAAGAACCTCAGATTAAATTTAATTGGTGATGAAATGAAATCTTCTGCTGCTGTTCCTTACAAGTTATTACCTGAATGCTCCCTACAAATAACAGAAGTGATTATTTTAACCACATTATATAAATAGATTTATTACAAGTCAGTCCCTAGTGATGTTGTTCGAATAGGTCTTTGTCCTGGTTAATAGCAGTTTGACCAAATTTGTCCGCCAAAATCCTCTGTAAGTCTATGAGTGAAAAATTCTAGATGTTTTTTGTGGCCTTAAGGAAACACCTACAAAAGCCAAATGCTCCCAAATTGCATGAGATTAGAGTAAATCCTAACCACTCACGCAAATATTAAACCCTTATCTTAAATTTCGCTCCAGTTGTAACTCCAACCCTAACCCAAAGAAAAACCCCAACCATAACTGCCCTAACTCTAACCTCAATGCCAACTGGAAATCTGCCACAAACCTTAACTATTAAATCAACCTAAATTCCAGCTCCAATCCTAACCTCAAATTAGGGTAAAGGTTAAGATTAGGTACACTTTTTCCATAAATTCTGCTGAAATTAAGGTTGTGCCAACACAATATTGCTGATGAAGTTGAATTTAAAGGGGTTGTCTCACTACAAGGATTGCTTTTTATGTTTTTATGTTTTTATGTTTTATGTTTTATGTTGCTTTTTATGTTTTATGTTTTATGCTTTTTATGTTTTTTTATGTTAAGATTTTGCAAAAACAAGTCACTTTGCAATATGTGTCCATTAACAGTGTACTATCTATTCATAGATATCCCCACTTGTATGGGCTGCATCAGCTCCTCAGATCGCTATAGTTACAGACCTGTTTGATCTCTCTTGATAGGCTGCCAGCACTGGTTGTTATAGCTACAGACCTGGCTTCTACTGCAGCCTATTAGAAGCCAGTAAACACACCCCTGAATTCAAAATGAAACCAAGTAAACAGGACTGAGGTGAGATGAATCAATGTAGTGAGACAACCCCTTTAACCAGGACTCAAATACAAGACACAACATACCCCTTTAGTCTTTAAAAGGGTACATACTTATTTGAATATCATTTTGAAATCTGGAAATCAAATTAATTTACAGAAGAAGATGAAAAAATTAGTAGAAATATTTTTTTTTACATCATCCCGACTTTCTCTGTACATACCCCAGTTTTTATTCAGTAAACATCTGGAACCAAAGAGAACATTTTTAAACAAATACTGTATAGTAGCCATAGATTTCGATGGGGAAGATATAACAGAAGTATCTCCTTTTGGCAAAAGTCTGACAGACTTTTAGTTGAAAATGTGTTATTGATTGGAAAAATAAGGGCTGCAAAACTTATCAGAACCATATGATACTATGAAAAAATTTAAACGTTAACCACTTTGCACCACCACAATTTTTTTTTTTACTTTTATCTCTTTCAAGAGATTGTTTTTTGTCAGAAAACGTAAGTCTTGAGTTTCTTTTGAAAAAAATAAATAAATAAGAAACTGTTTGTACAAAAGTAAATTGAAGCTCATTATACCAAATATGAATAGAATGCTCTTTTGTATAATGACCCGCGTAGAGACAATTTGAAAAAAGTAGGTATTTTACAAAGATTTTTTTTCTCTTAGTAGTTAGGAAATCATCTAAAGAGACATTTTGATGACATGTCATACTGGGATGATTGTCGATTACAGTCCTATTATTGCCAACTTCTGTAACTTTCAATTTTAATGAGTAAGCTCCTGTGAAAATAAAGCAATATAGTCTCAGATTTCAAGCTGCAGTTTATCAATGCCAATTCTCACACAGTGTAAACCAGAAGACACAAAATAATTATAGACAATAGAGTTGAGTACAAATTTTTTTTGTTGGTGATTAGTGTTGAGCGATTATTATCGACAAAGTTGAAATCGGCACGGTATGTTACGTTGATTGGATTTTTTAGATCACGCGATAATTTAGGTTAAAATCTGTGCATAATCTATTAATATCGCGCCATTTTTGGCGCTTCCTCATTTTGGCGGCCAGCAAATCAGCTTACAGAATAGAGCAGGGTGAGATGTGTGTGCGACGTCATGACTGGGATGTGTATGGTTGCGATTGGCTGGAAAAATCACATGACCTCAGTTTACATAGAACAGCCCTTCCTGTTCATGCTCAGTTGTGGTCAGCGTCTCATATCAGTAGGACATGCGTTCGCCTCTGCCCAAAAACAGCTCAGCAAAACAGCTCAGCGAAATTATTCTATTTTTTCACAGAACAGCTTTTAACTTTTACCTGTGATCCTTAGAAGTTAGTTAGCTCAGAGATTTGCAGATTTTAGGTAGTTAGGCATAGAATTTTCTAGGAGCATCTACCGCTGTAAAGTCATAGGAGGGAGCAGGGGATGGGGGGGGGGGGGGCTGCGGGCGAACACAGCCACGCTCTATAAAGGATACTGTATATTGTACAGCCAAAACTTTGTTTAGACATGCAGTGCCTTATATTAGGATACAGATCTTTTCTAGTATCTGCAGGTCTATTTGTTAGGTGCAAAAACTCCCCTTTTATTATCAGTATACATTTCAGATAGGTATTCTTTTTCAATGTTGCCCAGACCAGCTTTGTTGATAGAGCCACCTTGCAGTTAAATTTGAATCCAGCTAGTTTGTAGTCACCACAGGTGTACTGATATGTTCCAAAAATACCTTTTATTATCCGTATACATTTCAGACAGGTGTTTTTTTCACTTTTGGTCAGTCAAGCTTTGATGATAGAGCTACTTTTCAGTTAAATTTGAATACAGGAATTTTGTAGTAACCAAGGTGAATTGATAGGTGCCAAAAATTCCTTTTATTATCCGTATACATTTCAGATACGTGTTTTTTTCACTTTGGCGTAAGCCAGCTTTTGTTGATAGAGCAACCTTGCAGTTAAATTTGTATCCAGCAATTTTGTAGTCACCACAGGTGTACTGTTTAGGTGCCAAAATACCTTTATTATCCATATACATTTCAGACAGGTGTTTTTTTCACTTTTGGTCAGTCAAGCTTTGTTGAAAGAGGTACCTAGCACTTAAATTTAAATTCAGCAATTTTGTTTTGATTTGAGGGATTTGAGAATAGCTGTGATTTGCCGTCTTTTAATAAGAGGGCTTTCCAAAACTCTTCCATACCTTCTCAAAATTTTATCTTTCTGAACATGGAGGAAATGCAGGTGGTAAGCGAAACAAAAAGGGGGTTAGGACATGGAGGTAGAGGTACAAGAGAAGGTGCTCCTTCCAGTGCTGGCGACAAAAACGCATGCCAGCGGGGTCGTCAGTTGCAGGACCGGGCAGGCCTGTCATCCCTGGGTCAGGGCCTGTGAATCTCAGTAACGAACAGCGTCGCCAATCTGTTTTCAGTGGTTAATGCAACCTGCATCCAGCATTTTACCTCCTCATCCCCCCAGTCACGGCCACAAATGTCGTTATCAGCATCATCAGCATCTGTCCAACATGAAGCGAAGGCAGCCCAAATGTCAACTCGTGTACCCCCCACTGTGGATAATCCATTTTCTGAAGACCTCTTTGATGACAAAATGCGGTTGGGGTCAGAAGGCATGTTAAAAGATCAAGAGGCCAAAGATGATGATTTTCTCTGCTCTGACGCCCAGTTTCTGATGCCCTCAGAGGAGGAGAAGGAAGCGGTCAATCGGCAAAAATCCCGGGCGGGTCGGCAATGCCTTGGGAGTCCCTCTTGCTTGTAGCCCGCAGCTCCTGGATGAAGAATGTCAGGACGACCCAAGTCACCTGTGTTGATGATGATGATGAGACATTGCGGATCCAAAGTGGTCTTTTCAGCAGAATTTTTTTTGCGGATGCGCTTCATCACTGGACGAGGGGAAGACGATGGGGTAGTGTCAGTACGGGTCCTGCCTCAAAAAGGGAGAGGGCGGTCGCAGAAGCCTGCTGATATGATTCCCCCAGCCACGGTCAGCGGGGAAAACCCCCCTCCTCGCTTATCGCCATCAAAAAGGTCCAGGACCTCTCAAGCCTGGGCCTTCTTTGAGCAAACCTCTGAGTCACCCAGCGATGTCATCTGCCACCTTTGCCGTAAACGCATAAGTAGAGGCAAGAATCATAGGTGTTTAACCACCACCAACATGTCTAGTCACATTTCAGCGAATGCATGGGGTTTAAATGGGAGGCAACACTTGGCCAAAAAAAGGCGCAGACCGATGCCGGGCCTCCAACCACTGTCACACCCTCTGTCTCCGCCTCCCCCTCCTCCACCCCCACCCAAACATTCCTCAGCTGCCCATGTCTCTCAGAGTCATGATCAGGGATCAACCTCCGCTTCAGCCTCCACCGTCGCCCGAGTACCCTTTAGCACCACCAGAGACCCATCCTACCCTTCTCTTTCCGCCAAATTTGATGACCTGCACGCCGTACAGCGGCCAGTCTAGCAGCCAGCCTTCTGTCTTCCAGGTTTGGAGCAGAAAAAAACATTTTAAACCCAAACCACCCCAAAGTAAAAAACCCGGGGAATTTCCCCAATTGCCAGGTTTTTGGGCCCTTTGGGGAAAATTTTGGGCCTTTCCGTCTGGTGGCCAGAGGGGTTCCGCCAGTCTTTGGCCCCTTTTGCCTGCCCCAAACCCAGAGCGGGAGAAAGGAAATTTTCTTTGCCGGGAAAACCCGCCCCTGCCCGGGCCAGCCAGTGTCTTTAAAATTTTAAAGGCGTTGTCATCTGTGCCCGGAAAAGCCATCTGCCCAAACCGACACATGGCCCCCTGTAAGCACGGCCAAGGCCCCCTTAAAATTCTCTGTGACAGCTCATGGGTGAGCTGGGTGGATGTCTCTGGGGTTTGACGGGGGGCTCTAAGGCTGGGGCCCATGCTTTTTTAAAAACCCGCAGGGATGGTGCAGGGCTCTTTCCCCAAAGGGGGCCCTCTGGTGGCATCACGTCCCCAGAGAAAACCAGGCCGTTTTGGGAAATTAATCTGTTCTTGGGGGGACCGCCACACAAGGTCAGGGAGTTTGGGGGGAGGGTTTCCCCGCAAGGGACCGGAGCGCTGGCTGGGGGGGAAAAGGGCCCTTTTGTCCCGGGGAAAGGTTTTGGTGTGCGTTTAACGGGGGGAAATCTGTGGCCGCCCTTCAGACCCCTTTGGCTGGGCAAATTCCTTCCCTAGAACATGTAAATTAAAACCTTGCGTCCAAAAATTTTCTAAAGTCCCGGGTTGGACGCCTACTGAGGAAGGTGGGTCTGAGTTCGCCAATTTCCCGCCGTTCGCCCCCCTGCTTCGCCCCAACCGGGCTGCGTTGAAGTGTCAGCCCCGGGGCCTCCCCGTCAACCGTCCATTGTTGCCGGGAAACCACACGGGGAATTCCCCCCTCCACTTTAATCCATGATTGTGGCGCAGCGCAATGCCTTTAAACGCAGACGATGGGACAAATGGTGACAAGCAGCGGTGGGACCTTGGGGGTGTTGAGCCACCGAGAGTGGAGGGCGGGTGAAAGAGCTCTGCACCATCCTTGCCATTTTTTAAAGAAGCCCCCAAAAATTTGGTCAGTGGGGGAGTGCCTTGTCGATGAGATTGTGGTGATTTAGTTCTGGAACGATTTTGGGGACACTTGAAACAAAAGGGCCCCCCGGGCCAGAGAGGAGGGAGGGTGAGGACACAAAATGCGGCCCGGGGACCCTTTTCTCCGGGGAAAACCCAAAAGGCCCGACAGTTTTCAATTTTATCGGTCTTCATTAGGAGGGTTTTGGGGGGTCCGGGGTTTGTGCAAGGCAGCGCACCCCTCAAGGGTGCATCCCTCGGGCAATTCGGGGCCCGTGTTAAAAGCTGTGTCGGGGGAAAAGGGGAAGGAGGAGGATGTTTTCCCTAGACACCGACTTTATCGACGCCCCGCCTTGGAAGATTTTTGGCGCGAATTTGAGGCGGAGGGGGAAAGGGTTGGGAAGGTCAGTTTGCTTAGTCCCCCTTTCGCCCCAGAGTTGGGAAATCAAGGCTCCATTTTCCCCAAAGGAGTGCTTGGATCCCTCCATTTCCTCCCAAAAAGATCCTCGTTTTTAAGGGCCCAAATTTCCAAAAAAAAAAACATTTTACTGGGTGGCCACCCCCCTGGACCCGGGGTTCAAAAACAAAAACCCCACCCTTTTTCCCTTCCACCCCCCCCAAAATGGGAGCGTTAAAGCGGGAAAAATTGGGGGCCCTTTTCTGATTGATAAAACTGGAGACATCTGTTCTGTCTGCTTCAAACCCTTCAAATGTCACGGGGGGAAAACTTTGCGACGTGACAGCATTTGGAGGGGCCAAGTAGCCTTTGTGGCACCCGCAGGCAAGGGGGCAAAAGGGCCAAAATGGGTGCCCTCTGGCAATTTTTAAATTTACCTCTCACCGGCATGCGGGGCCGGGGGCACAAATTCAACAACAGAGCCCGCTTAAGATCATGGTGCACGGGTATTGCGTCTCAAAACCCGATGTTTTTGTATGTGTTCCGGGGCCCAATAGGGTTCTGGGTATCCAAAATGGAAAATGGCCCGAGCTCGCTGGGCCCCGCCATAGGGGTGTTGTTTTTGCCCAGCAGCCCGCGTCATATCTGAGCGGACCTTTTAGCAAGGGTGGAGGGGTTTTTACAGACAAAGCATCCGATTTCCCCAATAAGGGGATCGTTTGACTTTCATCAAGATGGGTTTTCTGATTTAGTTGTGGCCCCCAAATTTTCGAGGGCCCCTTTATTAGTTCCGGTCTACTTCACATTTCCCCTTCAAACAGAAAAGGGCCTCTTGAAAACTTTTTTTTTAAAAAGACATTTTTTACTGGGAATTTTTTTTTCTTTTCCCCAAAAGTTCATTTTTGCTGGTTTTGCTGGTTTTGCTGTGAGGACTGTAAAAGACGCAAGGGGTTTTATGACCAACACTGTATTCCTTTACTCCTTTATTTTAGAATTTTTCCATTGTTTTTTTAATGGTTTTGAGGTCTGTTACGTGAGATACAGTATAATTATGGTCCTTTGGGAAAAGAAATGTGGCTTTAGTAGCATTTCTCCATCAAATTTTTAATAGTGGCTGAGAAATCATATTTATAATGTTTGGGGGTCATGTTGCTGTGAGATAAGCTATAAAACATGGTCCTTTGGAAAGAAATGTGGCTTCTAAGTGGCATTTCTCCATCAAAAATTTTTAATAGTGGTGAGAAGTATATTTATAATTTTTGGGGGTCATGTTTCTGTGAGATACGCTATAATTATGGTCCTTTGGAAATGAAATTGGCTTCAAAAAGGCATTTCTCCTCACAAATTTTTTTAGTCGTGAGAAAAACATATTTATAATTTTTTGGGGGCATGTTGCTGTAAGATACAGCTTTATTGGTCCCTTTTGGAAAAGAAATGTGGGTTCTAAGTGGATTTTTTCCCCTCACAATTTTAACAGTGGCTATGAAGTAATTTTTAGTATTTTTTGGGGTCATGTTGCTGTGAGATACAGCAATAATCATGGTCCTTTGGAACATAAATGTGGCTTTTAAGTGGCATTTCTCCCTCTCAATTTTTAACAGTGGCTGAGATAGCTAAGCCCCCGTTATCTCAGCCAATCAGCTGTTTTTAGCATTTTTACTGTATTTTGAACAGTCCCGCCATGAATTCTGTTTGGTCAATCCTGCCCCATAGGTTTTAATAGTTCAGTGTCGCTCCTATTTGATGGCCGGTTTCTGGGGACCAATGAGAATAGGTTTCAGAATTTGAAATACTTTTATTTCCCGGCCATTTCCAATATCCTAATTCTTGAAATTGGATATTGGAAAGTGATTTTATTTTTGTAATTTTTATTTTTAATGTTTCAGCTCTTTTCCTGAGAATGTAGAATGCCTTTATAAAGGCGATTTGGATTTATTACTCCGCACCGATATGTGGAATGATTTCTCGCCCCCTCCAAGCCTGTCTCGCATCGGAACAGATTTTTGGCGCAGTCCCGCACGGCGCCTAAGTCCGCACTGCCCCCCACACACTGGCGAGGCACGGCGGACTTTTCCCACATGTATGAGGGCCCTGCCTCGGACGGCGAATGTTCGAGGCAGCGCCGCACAGCGCCCTTGTCCCGGCACTGTGCCCCACGCACTGGCGAGGCGCGGCAGACTGTACAGGATATGCATGTGCGCGGCCCGTTGCCGACCTAAATCAGGCGCAGATTCCGCCGGGAAACTGGCGGAAAACGGCGCCTCGACCTGGCGAGCTTCATACATGAGGCCCTAAAATGTTACCTCTCTAGGAGCCTGTTCAGACTACAACATGTCAGGGAGTGAAAAGAACTTACTACTGAATAACCCTGCACTGGTTTAAAAGAGGTAGGTGGAGTGCAACAAGCCAATGAGGCTGCCACTCCTCATACAAGCTACAAAAACTTTATTTGACTCTGCACATCCAAAAGCATTTTTAGAAAAAAACATAAGCATAGGTGTACACTGGCAAGGCAATAAAATACATCTACTCCAAATTCATGGCACACTAAAAACTAAGTAAAACATCAAAGGCATATAGGACTTTTTTTTTAAACTGCATTACTGCTAAGGAATTATGAAAACCTGTGATTCTTAGTTCACAGTTTTGATCAAAAATGTTTAAGCTCACCTCCCAAGTGCGTCAAGGGGATCCCAGTACAGGGATTTTATGTTTTACTTAGTTTTTAGTGTGCCACTGATATTTGGAATTAAAAAAGTGAAGCTTGTGAGATCTACAGCCTTCCTTTCATGCCCTTAGTTTCCTGACAGTTTACATTAGACAGGACCAGGAGCTGACAGGAGCTGATCTGGCCGTGCTTGCGTTCTTTGCAGGGAACATGAAAGAGCTTTGAAGGGACTGGGGAGAAAAGATCCTGTCTCTTTGTATAGAGAATCCACTGGTTGTAATGTAATTATCTGAGTAAACATACAGACACTCCCTGCTCAGCCCTCCCCCTGCATCACTTTGTGAACAAATAAAAAAAATGCTGCCTGCTTCTCTCCTGTGCACAATACAGCTATCCCCTGTGGTTTAGCCAAACAATGTTTACTCAACTACAGAGACTGAATATCAGGAGCATGCATGGGAGGTGGTGCAATGACATCACAGAGGAGGTACTTGTTTTTTTATACACAGAAACACAACGCCCCTTTTTTCAAGCCTCAAAAGGGGAGTATCAGTCTGTTAGGTAAGGAACTTACAGAACATAAAAAGGAAAAAGAGAGGTTA
>JAODAL010069408.1:0-16364 GCA_025379985.1 Phyllomedusa bahiana | reverse complement strand
AACATTATGTTATTTTAAAATTTAAAATAAACGTATTTTTTGCACCTTTCATTCCCCTGTGGGAATATAAATTGTTTTTTAAGATTAGTAGATGCTGCGTCCAAATGAACAGTGCTGGTTGTGCCAAAAGTCAAAAAAAAACCTGTAACTGTTTATGTTTTGATAAAAATAATAACGGTTAATTTTTTTGCACCTTTCAATTCACCTGTGGTGAATATAGAATTGCTGTTTTAAGATTTACGTAGATGGCTGTGTCAATGAACAGTGCGGGGGTTGCGCAAAATTTCCAAAAAAACACGTAACTGTTATGTTTTGTTTATAAATAAAACGGTTATTTTTTGCACCTTTCAATTCACCTGTGGGTGAATATAGAATTGCTGTTTTAGATTTACGTAGATAATGCTCCCGGTCAATGATACAGTGCTGGGTGCGCAAAAGTCAAAAAAAACACGTTAACTGTTATTTTTTTGATAAAATAAACGGTTTTTTTTTTTTTTGCACCTTTCAATTCACCTGTGGTGTTGAATATAGAATTGCTGTTTTTAAGATTTACGTAGTGCTGCGTCAATTAACAGTGCTGGGTGCGCAAAAAGTCAAAAAACACGTTAACTGTTATGTTTAGATATAATAAAACGGTTTATTTTTTGCACCTTTCAATTCACCTGTGGTGAATATAAGAATTGCTGTTTTAAGATTTACGTAGATGCTGCGTTCAATGTACAGTGCTGGTGTGCGCAAAAAGTCAAAAATCACGTAACTTTTTATGTTTTGATATAATAAACGGTATTTTTTTTGCACCTTTCAAATTCCTGTGGTGAATATAGAATTGTTTGTTTTAAGATTTCGTAGATGAGGGTCTCAATGTACAGTGCTGGGTGCGCAAAAGTCAAAATCACGAAAACTGTTATGTTTTTGATATAATAAACGGTATTTTTTGCACCCTTTCAATTCACCTGTGGTGAATATAAGATTTGCTGTTTTAAGATTTACGTAAGATGCTCGCGTCAAGGGAACAGTGCTGGGTGCGCAAAGTAAAAAACACGAAACTGTTATGTTTTGATTAATTAACGGTATTTTTTGCAACCTTTCAATTCACCTGTGGTGAATATAGAATTGCTGTTTTAAGATTTACTTAGTGTTTGCGTCAATGAACAGTGCTGGGTTGCGCAAAAGTCAAAAAACACTTTAACTGTGATGTTTTCGTACGATTACACGGTTATTTTTGGCAACAAACACCTGGGCTGACTACAAGATTGCTGGATTGTAATTTAAGTGCAAGGGTTGGATATATCAACATTTCACGGGTTTTAAATGAATGGGTAAAATTGAACACCTATCTGAAATGTATACTGATAATAAAAGTGGAGTTTTTGCAGCTTAACAAGAGACCTGCAGTTACTAGAAATTATGTTTTTACCCAAATATAAGTTCAGGCTGCCCAATATCCAGGAAATATTTCAATAGCAAAACTGTTTAATAATTAAAGATATTCCACTACAATGTCTTCCCACTAAGTCTTGGTGAACTTTATTCATGTGTTTTTTATAGATAGAGCTTGTTGTGTTCGCCCCCCCCCCCCCCCCCCGTTTCCCACCGCCTTTGAATTTACAGCGGTAGATGCTGCTTTAAATTCTCTAGCTAACTAGATAAAATGTTCAAATCTCTAATCTAACTAAATTGGAATGATCACAGCTAATACTAGAGGTTTCTCTGTGCAGAAATAGACTAATTTCGCTGAGCTGTTTGGCCACAGGCAGAGCGCAGGTCCTATCCCTATGAGACGCTGAGAGGCACTGAGGCTGAAACAGGAAACGCTGTTCTATGTAAAACGAGGTCATGTGATTTTTCCAGCCAATCGCAACCATGCACATCCCAGTCATGACGTCGCACACACATCTCACCCTGCTCTATTCTGTAATCTCATTTGCTGGCCATCAAAATTACAGGAAGCGCCGAAAAAGGCGCGATCTTAATAGATGATGCACAGATTTTAACCTTAATTATCGCATGATCTGGAAATTTCGATCACCATAAAAACCTTGCCGTTTTCAACTTTGTCGATAAAAATCGCTCAACACTAATGGATACCAAATGAAATATAAAAAAAAATAAAAAATCAAAGGCACACAGAGGAACAGTATGAGCCTATTTCTGGCTATATGAAACATAATTGTCTACATAATATGGTTCCTGAATATAGCTATGTCCATAAACCTTTATTTTGTTTTTCATTGGTTAAGGGTGACTTTAGATATTATGGCTTAATGGTATTGCCCTATTTTGTTTGTTTGAGACCCCATTTACATCAGGTTTTCAACCTCTGTCTGTGGTATCCATTGGGATACCGTGAAAAAGGTATCCTAATGTATACTTTGGCCGAGGCAGAGCCATGGGTATCTATAGTCTTTTTGGACTATGTTTGCCACATTTCACAATTGTATATACTTTATGTGCCAGACACAAGATCCTGTTAGACCACATTTTTGTGTCATAAAACTTATATGATTGGGAAATAGAAATTTTTACCTATAAATTACCCTCATGGCCTGATGGATACCACCAACAAAGACCAAAAATGCAAGGTGAGTCAGCTCTTATGTTGTTTAAAAGGCAAGAAAAACAAATATAGTAGAAGTTTTTCAAACTAACATTAAACTTCTGTAAGTCTCCTCATTAAGTAAAATTTGTTAAGTAAAAAGTGAGCATTCAGTGTTAAAATCTTGAGTATGGTTATATATTGTAATCTGAATGAAAGCTCTCTTTTCAGGCAACTTAGGATAAAAGGGGAATAGCCTTTCTAGATTGACAGCTACATAGAATGTGTAACTTGTTAAGTCAAATCATCTGACTTGTGTATAGAGGTATAATATGAAAGTAATGTAAGAGTGTATCAGCTCTGAATTCACATTTATGAAGCCTGAATAAACTGTCTGTAGCTTGTATATGTGGTAAGTGTAAATCGCTAACTATTTCTGTTAATTATCAATATTTTCCACAAAACAGAAATGAGAAAATAGCACTGCAATTGTTGCTCTTTAGTAGTGACTTTTATTTTCAGCCATATATACACCAGTATATTAGCAACATGAACTAAACATAGCCTTTTATCAAGCTTCCTGGAGCTGGTCTGGCGGCTATTTGGTACCAAAGTCAAGCCAACACCAGACAGCTTTATAAAGGGCAATGCTTATCCAGAAATGTTCATTATATACTGGTGTATGTGAAGCGGAGAATAGAGGCAACTACTTAAGAGAATTAATCTTTTTTACTTATGTATAGCTTATATATAGCTTCAAGATATTCTTCCTATACAAAATAAAGCAGAACACTGTGATAAATGTCTCATAAAATCAAGAGCTCTCTGCAGCGTCCTCTCTGCATACAAATATACTCTATTCAGTGCAATCATGTGTGAATGTTTTCCTTTAGCAGACACTCTCAGTAGGGTGGAAATGCAACAAATTAAAGGTGTCTAAGAACAGACTCCGAAGAGATTAGTCATAGTTAGAGATGGGCGAATTGATTCTAACGAAGTGGAATTCGTTTAGAATTTCAGGAAAACTTCGGTTCTGAACGAAGTCGAAGTTTGGGGTACTTCGGGTGAACGAAGTGTGCTTTTGATTGATAAAATGGCTGCGAGCACATGGCGTTACATGGGGCAAAGAACTCTGGGAGGAAGAAGGGCATAGCCTGCATGACATGTGCAGAGATGAAGGCAATCAGAGACCGGCGGGATTCTGTGACGTCACCGCACTATATAAGTCCGGGGGCGACGCTGGGAGCTCATACCGCTCTCACTGTACTGATTAGGGAAGGTGCTGCCGTGGCTGCTTATGATAGCTGATACTAAAGAACTAATTTTTATACAGTGATTTTTGGGGGGTGTCTCATCTTCTCTCAGAGACTGCATCTCTTAACGTTCTATTTCTGATTTTGTGGGGTATTGGATCTGAAGTACAGTTTGTGCAGCTGCATATACATTATAATGCTATCTGCTCACAGCACATTGAATATCCAAGGGTGATCTAAGCCTGGTCCTGTTGTATTCATTTAAAGAAACAGCGTTTTTACAATACAAATACCACTTCATTTTTGGCTGCTCAATTCTTTTGCACAATTTACATCCAGGGGTTAATTAAGCGTTGTTCTGCTGCTGTGGTGACTAAAAGAAAACGTTTATTTCACCGCCAAAAAAGACATTTTTCCTGTAGCATAATTCACAAGCGAAGGTTAATTACAAGTTTTTCTCTTGTTGTGTAGCGTAGAAAACACGCCATTGTAACACACTACAAAGCTCGTAGCTTTTGGTTGCTCAATTCTTTTGCGCAATTTACATCCAGGGGTTAATTAAGCGTTGTTCTGCTGCTGTGGTGACTAAAAGAAAACGTTTATTTCACCGCCAAAAAATACATTTTTCCTGTAGCATAATTCACAAGCGAAGGTTACTTACAAGTTTTACTCTTGTTTTGTAGCGTAGAAAACACGCCATTGTAACACACTACAAAGCTCGTAGTTTTTGGTTGCTCAATTCTTTAGCGCAATTTACATCCAGGGGTTAATTAAGCGTTGTTCTGCTGCTGTGGTGACTAAAAGGAAATGTTTATTTTACCTCCAAAAAATAAATTTTTCCTGTAGCATAATTCACAAGCGAAGGTTACTTACAAGTTTTACTCTTGTTTTGCAGCGTAGAAAACACGCCATTGTAACACACTACAAAGCTCGTAGTTTTTGGTTGCTCAATTCTTTAGCGCAATTTACATCCAGGGGTTAATTAAGCGTTGTTCTGCTGCTGTGGTGACTAAAAGAAAACGTTTATTTCACCGCCAAAAAAGAAATTTTTCCTGTAGCATAATTTACAAGCGAAGGTTAATTACAAGTTTTTCTCTTGTTGTGTAGCGTAGAAAACACGCCATTGTAACACACTACAAAGCTAGTAGTTTTTGGTTGCTCAATTCCTTTGCGCAATTTACATCCAGGGGTTAATTAAACGTTGTTCTGCAGTTGTACTCAGTAAAAGAAACTTTGTTTTTCACCGCTACAGAAGAAATTCTGTAGCATAATTCATATCCGAAGGTTAATTAAGCCTGTTTGTGCTTTTATATTCAGTAAAATACACAGTTTATAAACGGCACAAACAAGTAAATTTTTCCTGCCCATTTGTTGAGTGCAATTTATATCCAAGGGTTACCCAAGCTTCTTAGTGGGTTCATTTGGAGTCAAATACAGGGTGTGTATTTATCATATACAGATATCTTCATCAAACAGTGTCTGTACATTTTAGAACAAACAGTATGTCAGACAGAGAGGTGGCAGGCTCTTCACCTGCGAGTGGCAGAGGCACAAACATTCCTGGAGCAGGCCCAGGTCGCAGCACAGCAAGGGGACGTCGCAGCAGGGATCACTCGGTGAGGCCACAACTGCCGCTGTCATCTCGCGGCCGTGTGTTGTTCAGCAACCCAATGGTTCTTGATTGGTTGACTAGGTCATCCACTTCCTCCCAGATAACATCTGACAACCCCAGCCAAGAGTCGGTGGGAACATCAGACACAACCCTTAGTTGGCATGGCCCGGGAGCGGGTCAGCGGCCCTCACCTGTCCTCAACCCGCCTCTGTCCCATCCGGTTCCCCTCAGCCAGAGATCTACTATGTGGTCTGGGCTCAGCGCCACTATATAGCGATGATGAACAATTTGAGGAGGGCAGTCAGCAGCTACTTGGCAGCAAAGAAATGGTGCCAATATCCCCTGCTTTTTGCAGTAGGCGGCAAAGTATAGATGTTGAGAGTGCATGGGAGGTCATGTTGTGAGGGGTCAGCCTCTGCATACCAAGACTGGTGATGAGGACAGCAGTGACGATGAAACACAAATAGATGATGTTGTAGCCGACCGCACTTGGGAGCCGGGTGAGGCAAGGGCTTCATCATCGTCAGGAGAAGAGGGCGTCAGCTTGCGCGTCAGGCAGCGGCGCAGCCAGCAAGTGGGTTGTGTGGCCGTGAGTCAGCAGGATAGCAGCAGTGTGAGGTCGGGAGCCAAGCGGCCACGGGGTAAAAAACCCGCTTCGCAGGTCCAAGATAGTAGCAGCACAGGGGCTCAGCGAGGCAGCGGTGGCAGTAGTCACTCAGTGCGGAGCGTTGGCGGTAAAAACTGATAATTGGCGGTGTGGCAGTTCTTTGCTAAGACACCGCAGGAGCCGAATATGGGTATATGTAGAATCTGTAGGCAGAAAGTGAAGCGTGGCCAGGGAGCTAACATTGGCACCACGGCCCTGCGTCAACACATGCAGCGTCACCATCCGGTGGTCTGGGAGAAACGTGGCTCAGATGTGGTGGTCCATCCTGCCACCGCAGCAACAGCAGCAGCAGCAGCGCCCAGTGGAACGCATGCCATTGCAGCCAGTCAAGGCTCCACCACCTCTGCAGAGGGGAGCTGTTTCTCTTTGACATCATCTCCCGGTCCAGATGCTCCTGCTCCTCGCTACTCATGGCGCCAGCAGTCGTTCAGCGAGGCGATTGCAAAGAGACAACAGTATGCGTCCAACCATCCTAAGGTGCAGAAGCTGACCGTGCTCCTGTCCAAGTTGTTGGTGCTGCAGTACCTCCCGTTCCACATGGTGGACTCTGCACCGTTCAGAGAACTAATGGCTTGTGCCGAGCCAAGATGGAGAGTTCCAAGCTGTAATTTCTTTTCCAAAAAGGCAGTACCAGCACTTCATAAATATGTAGAACAGAAGGTGGGCCAGTCCTTGAGCTTATCGGTTTGTTCCAAGGTGCATGGCAGCACGGACGTCTGGAGCTGTATCTATGGTCAGAGCCAGTACATGTCCTTTACGGCCCACTGGGTGAATGTGATTCCGGCCCAGGCACACCAACAACAAGGACAGGAGACACCGCTTTCTCCTCCACGTTGTCAAACTGGGGCTCCTGCGCCAATGTCCGCCTCCTCCTCCTCCACCACCACCACCATCTCAGCCTCCACAAGTACTGCTCCATCATACTACATGTGTAGGGCACAGCAGTGTCACGCAGTTCTACACCTGGCTTGCTTCGGCGAACAAAGTCACACAGGGGAGGAACTGCTCCGCGTCATGCAGCAAGAAATCGATGTGTGGCTTTCTCCGCGCCAACTGCAAATCGGAACCATGGTGACGGACAATGGGAGGAACATGGTGTCCACGCTGCAACTCGAGGAGGGATGGTCCATGCGCCTGCATGGCGCACGTGTTCAATCTGGTTGTGAAAAGGTTCCTGAAGTCTTCCACCAATCTTCAGAAGATTCTGAAAATGGCCAGGAAACTGTGCATGCACTTCATCCATTCCTACAAAGCCAGGAACACCCTCCTCAAGTTGCAGCGGCAGAACGGCCTCCCCCAACACACTCTGACATGCGATGTTTCCACCCGTTGGAATTCCAGCCTGCACATGTTGGACCGACTGTATGAACAGAGAAAGGCCATTAACGATTTTTTGATGATCCAGGCGGACAGGAGTACTCCCCTGTGTAACTTTGATTTCAGCCAGTGGCAGCTCATGCGTGACACCTGCCGTTTGTTGAGGCCATTCGAGGAGGCCACGTTATTTGTCAGTCGCCAGGACTACGGGATGAAAAACGTCATTCCACTGCTTCATGTCCTGGAACAGATGCTGAAAAATCTGTCTGGGCAGGGGACTGGAGACGTGGCGACTACATCTCGCGGCCACATGAGTCCGGTGGGGACTGAAATGGAGGAGGAGGAGGACATTGGAGCAGAAGCATTGTCTGGTGAAATTAGTGGATTTTCTACCCAGGTGACAAGAGAGGAGGAGCAGGAGCAGCTGGAGGAGCTAGATGGAGATGAGGAAGACGAGGCAGATGACCCGCAAGCACCGTGGCAGTATACAGTGGAGATGGAGGCAGGGAGCCCCTCAGAGTCACTTGTGCAGTGGCTCGCAGCATGCTGTTTCCCGGGCTAGTGACGCCAATAGTCAATCCGGCGGGGGATGACCCTCTGGTCCCCCCCTATTGGACCCTCCAAGGGTCCAAATGGGATCTTTTTACAGCATTGAAGGGGGAAAAACTAAAAAATCTATAGGGAAATCCCCGTATCAGTTGGCCCGCTGCCCATGTGCGGCATCGTCCCTCCTCTGACAGGTTGGGGGGGGGGTTTCTTAGGCTCAGTAACCCCTTTTATCCGCGGCTGCGGGGGAAGGGGGGGGGGTCGGAGCGTACCACCCCATCAGCAGCAACCTTCGGAGTCACGATGAGCGCTTCTTCCCCGCCTAGTGAGGGGGGGGCGTCCCCAGCAGAGCCAGGCCTGGAGAGCCCCTGAACCAACAGGGGGTGGCCTACTGGAAAGCATTCCCACCCCGTTAGAAGATCTGTGGATACGGGGCACCCAAACTGGATGTTGGCCCAACTTCCCGAGTTTGCAGGGGAGAAGCTGCCCTGCCCCCAGTAGTGTGTCATCAGAGGGGGGTTTAGTGCGGCGGCGGCCTGTTCCCCCAAGGGAACCCCGCTTGTCCACGGGAAATGGTGGAAGCGGACCTTTGTAAGATGAATCAGGCGTGGATGGGCCCCCAGGATTTCCACACCCCAATCCCTTTGGCGTCAGACTCATCAGCCATGACGCCCCCCAAAAAAAGGGGAAAAATGAGTCTCGGTTCAAACTACTGCCTCAGCCACTTTTCTGATACCGCCCCGCCTGATGCCACACATCTGCTCCCATTTCTCCATTGCCCCAAACCATCTTTACCAGGGACTGTTATTCCCCCCACCTCCAACTTTTTAAATTGGCACTTTATGATTAGCGCGCTGCTGTTGCGGGCCGTGACATCCCCCTGGTATTGTGGCCACTCTCTGACTCATGCTGTTGCTCCTGCGCGTCCCCCATCTCTGTCATTGTGCCACTCTTGGCCTACCCAGTTTTTTGCCCCTCCAGAATGCATTGTGCCCGTCTGACTTCATGCTGCGTGTGGACCTCGTTTCTCTGTCATTGCGCCATCTGTCCCCACCTTTTTTTGCCACCCCCAGAATGTCATTTCCCATGTTTTTGACCTCATGCTGCTGTTGCATGACCTCCCACTGTGTAATTGTGCCACTCTGGGGCCTGCTCTTTTTTTTCCCCCCTCCAAAAATGTCATTGTGCCACTGCTGACTCAGCTCTGACCCGTCCCTCCACACTGTTCATTGTCCCACTCTCTACCTCATGCTGCTGCTGCGGTGACCCCCACTCTCTGTCATTGTGCCACTCTGTGGCCTACTACTTTTTTTACCACCTCCAAAACCCCATTGTGCCCTGTCTGACCTTTTCTGTCCCGTCCCCTCCCTCTTGTCATTGTGCCACTCTGGGGCCCTACTACTGTTTTGCCACCTCCAGAATGTATTTGCCATGTCTGCCCTCATGCGCTGCTGCCGTGACCTCCAACGTGTCATTGGCCATCTCTATCATGCTGCTGGCTGTGACCCCCACTCTCTGTTTTTGTGCCCTCTGGGGCCACAATGTTTTGCCCCCTCCAGAATTTATGGGGCCACCCTGACCCATGCGCGCGCCGGCCTTCCAGTCTGTGTCATTTTTCACTCTCGCCCCTCATGTTTTCTGCGCTGTGCCTCCACTCGGTCATTGTGCCACTCTCTGACCCATGTGCTGCTGCCGTCCCTCCACTCTCGTTTTGTGCCCCTTGGCCCCCTATACGTTTTTGCGACTCCAAAATGTCATTGTGCCATGTCTGCGTCATGTGCTGCCCCCCGTCACCTCCCTTTTGTCATTGTGCCACTCTGGGGGCCTACAAATGTTTTGCCACCTCCAAAATGTTATCGGGCCACTCCCCCTGATATGTGCTGCTCCCCGGCCTTCCATCTGGTCATTGGCACTCTCTGACCTCAGTTTCTGCTGCTGTGCCCTCCACTCGTGTCATTGGCCCCACTCTCTGATTCATGCTGTCCCCACCGCACCCCCACTCTCTGTCATTGGCCCCACTCTGTGGCCTACTACTGTTTTCCCACCTCCAGAATGTCTTGTCCCACTGTCTAACCTTTTGCTGCTGCTCCCGAGCCCTAACACTGTGTCATTGTCCCACTGTTGACCTCATAGCTGCGGGGCTGCGTGTGACTACACACTCTTTTTCTTTTGGCCCAGTGTTGACCCTGCTGCTGGTGGCTATGCTGTCCCCTCCCCCACGTGTTTTGTCCACTTTGTGGCCTACCCCGTTTTTCCCCCTCTAGAATGTCATTGTGCCACTGCGATCATGCTGCTTAGCCGTCAACTCTCATGTGCCCTTTGTGCCCTATTGACCTCATGTGCTGTGGCTGCTGCGTCACCCCCACTGTTCATTGTGCCACCTGGGGCCCTACCTGTTTTTCCCACCCCCAAAATGTCACTGTGCATCTTGCCCATGCGCTGTGGCTGCCGCCCTCACCCCCACACTCTGTACTGATGTTGCCACCCCAGCCCTAGCTTGTTTTATTCCCGTGGCGTGCCATACTTTATAGGTACATTCCCGCTTGAGTTTTTTGGGCTTTTGCCCTCTTAAGTGCCCCGGGGAATTTTATAGTTGAAGCGATTCTAAGGCGGCGACAGTCATTGCGTTTTTTACTAAAACACAACATTGTATGAAACCAAACAAGCTCCGTACATATTTTAAACATGGCAAATTTCACAGACCCTGAAGGGTCGTGCAGCCTGGAAATAGCTGTTTTTTAACGCGATTGTCCCGAAGTAATTCGTCCCAAGTTATTTTTGTCAGGAAATTTGGGAAAGTGACCAAACCCAAATTTGAGAAATTGCCCTCTCTAACTATTACCTCCCGCATAATGTTTGTTTCAGGTTGTAGGAATTGCAAGCTGAAATGCAAATCACTGCTATTGAACCACCCACAGTCTGAACAGGAAGTGGGAGCCTGAACTGGATGTGACGTGAAGTAGCATAGTGACAACACCCCTTTAAATAAAATATAACATTGAACTTTGGTGTGTGTGTCACATACTAGAGGTGCAATGTTATCAGTCGCAGTTGAGCCCTAGGGTCCTCAGCTATATAACAAGACTCTAGTATTATAAACACAGCAT
Organism: Phyllomedusa bahiana; assembly: GCA_025379985.1. NCBI lineage: Eukaryota > Metazoa > Chordata > Amphibia > Anura > Hylidae > Phyllomedusa > Phyllomedusa bahiana. The sequence continues at coordinate 5,326 of JAODAL010069408.1, read as the reverse complement.
TGTAGAGATTTTCCATTGAGGCTCAGGACCTTGGTAAGAGACATCACCTACAATATGGGATATACATTAAACACTTCATAAAATTGTCAATAAATGGTGTAAATTGTAATTTTCAAAAAAGAAAAGATTGTGGTCGGCTTATACTTCTACCTTATTATCTATTGACTTTCGATTTGGGAGCAAGTGTTCCAGAATTAATGAGAAAAATGTTTTTGATGAAAAATATTCGTGTTGGTTCCTTTTTAGCCGTTTTATTAATTTATTTTGTTGCTAAATCATGTTTTTTTCCTTGCAGTACTCCTGCTTGTTAATTTTAACTAGATCAGCCTGCAAGATGCTAGAGGTGAAAGAGATAGATGAAACATATACACTAATCAAATCCAGCTCTTGTTAGACAAGGACAGAATCTCTCTTTACTGCACAGATAGATCAGGAGCCGGGTCACAATGCACTGATCCATTGCAGTTATGAAGGCACTATTTTAAGATAGCACACCAGTGTATGGTGGAAGGCTCCGCAGTTAAAGTTAATTACAACATAACCTTTCGGTAAAAGATCTTTGTAACCTTGGGCAAAACACTTCATGATTTTAAGGTACCAAAAATATATCTTTGCTTGGAGGGATAGTAATCATTCATCTTACAAATTCTGCCATGCTTAATTCAGTCTCGAAAAAAAATCTATTACTAAAAAAAATACAGCAATGGATCAAAGAAATTGTGCGGGGGCAATCAGTTCTGAATTTTAGATGAATGTTTTATACTCATTTTTTATCACATGCAGTCAAGACATTTTGGAGTTGAGGAATAAGGTTCACTGTTTTATTTTTATTTATTTTTTTTTATCTTTTTTAGTCTTCAATAGTGTTCTCTGGCTCTGGTGAAATTACAACACCTATTATGTCTGTGAGGCGATCAAACGCAAAAACGTATCAGCAGCACTCTACAAATTTTTAGAGACAGTTGAACAATGAAGATGTGAACAATTACAAAATGCATTTCTGCTACTTTCTGGATACATATAAATTTGAGTTTTGAATAACTAGCAGAAATGCATTGTTGGACTGTCTCTTAGGGCCACATGTATGAAAACTGTCTAGGTCTAAAACTCACTTTGTTGCCCATAGCAACCAATCAGAGCACCCCTCTCATTTTTCCAGAAAACTATCTTGAATGAAAGGGGTGCTCTGATTGGTTGCCATGGGCAACAAAGTGAGTTTTAGACTTAGACAGTTTTAATACATGTAGCGCTTAGTGTTGGTAGAGTGCAGCTGATATATTTATGAGTTTGCATTGTTTGCGGCCACATCAGCGTGCACCTACAAAGTTTTCTTTAAAATTGTTTTGGATGTGCTGATCCATTTTTTTTTTTTTTGGGATTTTTAGAATGGAGAAGGGTCTACATCCATCTTGGTCATGCACTCCACTCATCCACAAAGCTTGTTTTTAAATCAGAACAGAGTGTAGGTAGGACCTTAATACCCTGAAAGTATAAAGGCTTGATAAGGCACCGAGTGAGATGTGATGTCAGTCTAGGTCTCCATCTGAACTGAGGTTACCTTGTTGCGGTGGATGGGCCCTCGCAATTTTGATAAAGAATGAAAACCTCAGATTTTCATGTGTCCACAATGTAGCAGAAATACATTTTGAAATAGTTCATATATTCATTGTTTGACTGTCTCTTAATTGTCACGAGCTGCCATGCAGCCCGCATGTCGGGCCGAACGGGCGCACTCATACCCTCTCTGCCCGTTTGGCAACAGGGATGAGGGGCGCTGCAGTGCGCATGTTGGGTTGCGGGCACACTTGTACTACCGGAAGTTACTTACCCTGCCAGACTCCTGCTTCCCCGACTCCTCTGCCACTCCGTGCGCGCATCCCGGTTCCTTAGGGCAAACCGACTCACTGAGATTTAAAGGGCAAGTGCGCTGGTAATTGGTTGATTGCCATGCGCTGACCCTATATACCTGGAACACTCCCACTACTTCCCTACCAGATCTATAGTGCCTAGTGCAATATAGAGTTAAACCAACTAATGTGGGAATCCTGGAGCAAACCATTGGGTAGTGGACCTTCAGGTTTTTATTTTGGGACAAAACAAATATAGAATATCATTGACTTATCACACTCAGTCACTTCGTGCAGAAAGAAAAGCTGGTCATGGTGATGCTGGTGCTGGTCCCACTTCTGGGACCCATACATATTTCACAAAAAGGTCCCTGAAAGTCTTTGTATGGAAAAGAGTCAGTCACACTTGCACACAACTCTCCAGTAGTAGGAGTAGTGTATTTGGCTGTACTCAGAACTCCCATTGAACAGAATGGAGAGTTGTGCTTAAGCACAATCCACACTCATTTTGTTTGAAGACTTTCAGGGGCCTGTTTCTAACATAGGTGTCTCAGAGGTGGGACCCGCACCTATTGATACAGCATCAAAGTGCAAGATGAGATCAACCTTTTAAATGATTTTAAAATAGTGGAAGGTGTAGGGCCACTTTAAAACTATTATTTGAGTTAATGTTTTACTTTTTTTAATGCTCTTCCTTTAAAAACTGTGAATAGCTTATTTTCTCTATTTTATTGAATTTTTATAAGTTTTTGCTTATCTTTTAACACTCTTCCAAAGTGTTTTCCATTACAATTTAAACAAACTTTGTTACACTAGACTGTAATTTTTTGCTTTAAGCTCCAGATGAATATCATTGAACTGTTAAAGTGTTATTGCATTGTGTTACTAAGAGATGTGTATTTTAAATTAGAATATACATTGTAGTCTAGGGATGAATACATGGCACAGAAGTATAGGGAATTGATGTAGGTATGTTGTAAATAATTGAGTAATTGGGCTCAGAGGGTGAGCTACCCTCACTTCTCACATTTGCCTTAGCGCCATTAATGCCATGAAAATAAATTGCTTTAAATTGTAGTCTAAACTGAGAAGTCATGTAGTTAAGCTCATGTAGAGCTTGGAAATTATACAGTTATAGAACCACCAATGGTTCATGAAATAAATGTTAAAATATTTTCTGGCTGCAATGAACCTTTCAGGTTACCAGTCAGTCCTGTCCTGTGGAAGTGTGGTGTGTGGTGTGGGTGTGGTGGGGGGGGGGGGGGGGGGGGGGTGAAACTCTCCATATCAATATTAGCTTTGTTTATTATTTTCTCTTATATAAAAACATTAGTAAAAATTTTGCGCTGTAAAATTCACTATTTATATTATATGTATAATTGTGTATGTTATATGCATCACTACGGTGTGTTATTATTTCTTAGTAAAGTATAACAGATACTTCAGGGAATTCTCTAGCCTTCCGATTCCTGGAATAGCCTTGAGCAATCAAAGTCTACTTTCACGTCTGTAATTTCGAGATAGAAATGGTACTAATAGAGCAATAATTGTTACAAATCATGGTAACTTTTATTCATAGAGTAGGTGTACCATTTTCATTCTTATTATTGCATTATGGTTTTTACATCATGTTTAGTTTTCTTCTCATTTGAAACTAAAATAACTTACCAGTTTAATGGACTTTTTGAGTGTTTTTCTGTCATTATGTGCATGCTGTTACGTCTACGAAATAACAAATCAATCATAATGATTGTAATTATTATAATAATACATACACTTGTGGTTAACATCAATTTGTCATTTGCCTTGCCTATTGTAATGTTTATGGTATCATAATTAACTCGGCTGCATGAATAAGATGCTGATAAAATGGCATATTACGTCAGATAAGTAGTCATGCTTGAACAATTCAATAGACCTCTCATGCTGGAAATGGAACACTGACCCAAATTTCTTTTCCATGTATGATTCTTACTCATTTTCTGATGTAGGTTGCTAGGACTCATCAACAAAATCCGTGGAGTCCATCTAACCAATCAATCCATTGCACTCTTATGCCTAGTACAAAATCCCTGAATTCTATCTTCTATACATTTTTAGTCAAAACCCCGAAATGGCTGTATGCAGATGAGTGATGCTGGCTTGGCTAATATCCCTTTTGCTTTCCAAAGACTCAGTGGGTCAAAAGCAAATTGAGGATTTGTTACATCCAGTAATGGGTGCTTGAGCTTCTCAGCCACTTTCCCATAATGCCTTGTGATATAAACCTTCAATGTAAAACTGTTAATTAGGGCCAGAGGAATGGTGGAAGCTAAGTGGAGTCTATTGCAGGGGGGGAGTATTAATTAAAAAGGTATATAACACAGAATTTAGTGATGTCTTGGGGGTAGGACAGGAGGGTTAAATATCCTGCATACATCATAGGGCTATAAAAACAGAAACTATAGTAATCTAAACCAGTAGCAAAATAGAGTTGCAAAATATAGGAAGCAAAGTAGGATTTGAGTCATGGCCATATTTTGCCTGGAAGCCTTTGTGGGAGATTCAATTATCCCAGATACGGAGAAACCTATCCTGGAAACAGGATTCCCTTCAGACTTATAAATTCTGTCCACTTTGCCTATCCAATTTTGAAAATAAGTGGCTTTTAGAAGAAGGTGAGCTAGATAGTTTTGACATGGCTTATGGAATTTAATACTAGGCGTAAGAGTGCAGTAGCCACTGGTGATCATTGATAAGTGGGGGAAGCAGATTGGGAAGACATACTGAACCTTTAAATCACAAAGAACCAGCATGCACAATTCTAGGGTAAGCTTGAGACAACAAGCACCAGGACAGCCAATGGTAGAGCTGCAGCAAACAGCGAGAAAACTGCATGGGGCAACAAAGAAGTAACCTGTGCAGACATGCATAGGTGACCATGGACATGCACCATGATTCATGACAACTCATGTCCATTGGTTTTGTGTGGTACTGCTGAACAGTCTCATTCCCTTGAATGTATCTTCTGGGAAAAAGCAGACACTAATCTCATACAACCTCTTTCACATTTACCAATTTTTGGGGATGACGTTACTTTGTTATTTTTTCATTAGTATAGCTGCATGAGGGCTTGTATTTTTGAGGGGAGTTATATTTTAAATTTTACTAAATAATGTACCATGTGATGCATTAAAGGTACGGGTGCTCCCACGACTCACACGTCGGGACGCAGGCGCACCTGTGTTGCCCCTTTTGCAGGGAATGCGATTGGCGCCGAGACCTGCATGTTCACATCATGTACCAGTCCTCTTTGCCTTTGTCCCTCAACCATGAACCTTGCCGCATGCCCTGACCTACCTGCTTGCCACTGACTACAAGCCTGCCTAGTGATTGTGTACCACACTACATCTCTGCCACCACCGCAGGCAAGTCATGCCAATGGTAGCAACCTGAGGGTTGTCTGATGCAGCATGAACATGTGGCAGACTCTGATGAAA
>JAODAL010069407.1:0-16365 GCA_025379985.1 Phyllomedusa bahiana | reverse complement strand
GATTTGGCAAGCAGGCAATTAAATTACCAGTACGAAGAAAAAAACATGGCCTGACAAGAGCGGTGGGGAAAACTGGGGGTTTTAAAGCCCCCGAGAGGAGGCGGTAAAAAGAGTTTGCCCCCATCCTTGCTTTTTGAAAAAGCCCCAAATTGGTCAGTGCGGACAATCCCTTGTCGAGAGCATTTTTGGTGATCTTAGTTCTGGAACGATGTTGGACACTCTAAAACAACAGGCCCCGCCAGGACGGAGGGGGACGGACACAGATGGGCACGGGGCCTTTCTCTCGAAAATCACAAGGCCGCTTTTTCCCAAAAATTTATCGGTCTTCTTAGGAGTGGTTGGGGCCCAGGGCTGTGCGGTGGGCTTATCTCAGGGTGCATCATCCAGGAAAATCGAGCTGTGTGAAGCTGTGCGGAGGCAGCGGGGGAGGAGGAGGAGGAGGTATCCTAGACCCCATGTTCCCGCGCCCCTCCCTTGGGGAAAAGAGGTGGCGCAAATTTTGAGCGGAGGAGGAAGATGGGGAAAGATCAGTTTCTAGTCCCCCTGACCCAGAGGTTGGGGAATTTAAAGGCTCCATTTTACATGAGTGCTTGGATGCTCTTTTCCCCAAACTGACCTGCATTAAGGGCCATAAAATTTTGAAAAAACGTTATGGGTGGCCCCTCTGGACCCCCGGTACAAAACAAAATTCGAACTTTCCCTTTCCCACCCCCCCATATAGAGGTAAAATGCAGGAAAGGGAAACCCTTGTGAGATAATGGAGAATTTTGCGTTGCTTCCCGTTCCCCCAAATGTCCGGTGGAACAAATCGCGACGTAAAGCAGGAGGTCCCCAAGTAGGGTAGCGGCAGAGCAGGCAAGGGGGCAAAACCCTAATGGGTGACTTGGCAATTTTGTTTACCACTCACAACGCTGCAATGTGGGCACCCCTCCAACACACAGAGATCGCTTAAGATCGGGTGCCGACTATCTGGTCTAAACCCACCGTTTTTTTGTTGTGTTCCGGCCCAATGGGAATTCTGGGTACCCAAAATGGACGAAGGGCCCCGAGTGGCTTTTACCCCATGGGGTGTTGTCTCCCCGGCCAGGTCATATCGAGCGGCCCTTCAGCACAGGGGAGGGTCTTTAAGACAACCATCGGTTTTCCCAAGTAATGTGGTCATTTGATTTCATAAAGTTTTAAACAGGCATGGTCTCTGATGATTTTTTGGGCCCCAATTTCCCGAGGTCACCGATTATTTGCCCTTCTATTCACTTCCTTTTCAAACAGAAATAGTCTTTTAAAAAACTTTTTTTTAAAATGATCATTTTTACTGCAATTTTTTTTTTTTTCCCCAACAGTTCATTTTGCTGGTTTTGCTTTTGAGGGTTGTAAAAGACCCCAAAGGTATGACAAAAAACCCTATTCTTTCTCACTTTATCTTAAAGTTTTGCATTGTAAGGTTTGAGGTCATGTTGCGTGAGTACGTTAATTATGTCCTTTGGAACCCGAAATGGGCTTTTAAGTGGCATTTCTCCCTCACAAATTTTTAAAAGTGGTGAGAAGTCATTTTTTATAATTTTTTTGGGGGCATGTAGTGTGGTTTCAGAATAATCTGGTCCTTTGGACAGAAAAATGGTTTAAGTGGCATTTTTTCCCCCCCAAATTTTTTCGTGGGGTGAGAAGTCATTTTTTAATTTTTTGGGTCATTCTGCTTTGAAAAAGCGCAATTTACAGGTCCCATTATAAAAAAAAGTTTTTCTAAAGAATTTGTTTCTTACAATTGTCCAAAGTGGCTTTAAGGGGCTTTCTTTTATTTTTGGGGGCATTTTGCTTTGAAATGCATCTAACTTTCATCCATTAAAAAAAAATGTTGTTTTTAAAGAATTTGTTCTTCACAATTGTCAAAGTGGTCAAAGGGGATGGTGCTGTCAGAAAAAAGGAATAGGGAGGACATGTTAATGGACACATATTGCAAAAAGAATTTTTTTTGCAAAATCTTTTAACTATATTTTTCCCAATTGTATTGGAAACCCCATTTAATTAAAATTTAAAAAAGAGAAACAAAGGACGGGTGGTATTCCACCCTATTTTAAAAAATTGTTTTTTGAATTAAATACAAAAAAAACTTGCATGTACAAAAAGCTGGAAAAAAAAATTCCTTGAATTGTAAAAGGGGAGGTACGGGAATACTTGACCGTGTGGTTTTTAGAGGAATGGAGTATGGGCCGGACAGGAACAAAGTACAGGGGGACTTTTTTTCCCCCAGCCTTTGGGTTTTAAATGAGAAAAAAAAAATCCAAAAAAAAGGGCCCCTGGGTGGAACGGAGCGTTAACCACCAGTATTTCAAGTGAAGTTAAATTGGGGCCCGCACTCATACGGAGGGGCAAGGACCCAGGTTTTGGGATGTGTACTGGGAAGGCTGGAGTTTCACAATTCCCGTTCCGCACTTGTTCAGCCCGACATTTTTCGTTGCTGGCATAGGGATTTTAACCTGCGTTTTAAATAGATGCGGCCCCAGCCGGGCTCTCCACCGCACCACTGTAACTCCGGCCTGGGCATGTTTTGGGCAAGGAAAGGTATTGTAATGTCCATTTAAAACTAAAAATGGTGGTTAAAAAGATCCTTTTTTCCGGCCACTTTTTAATCGGGGTCAAAAGGTTTTAAATGGTCATATGGGGCCCCCAGGACGGGGGACAGTATATGCCCTTTAAACAAAATGGGGGTTTGAAAGACCCCTTTTTCCGGCACTTTTTAATCGGGGGTCAAAAAATTTTTAAATGGTCATACTGGGGGTCGGGACAGTTCTAGCAATGTCAGTTCAACTAAAATGGTGGTTGAAAGACCTTTTTCCGGCTTTTTAATTGGGGGTCGTTTTGGTTTAATGGTCATATGCAGCCAGGAAGGTATAGTCAATGCCAGTGAAACTAAAATGGTGGTGAAAGATCCTTTTTGGGGCACTTTTTTAATCTGTGGGTCAGACGGGTTTAAAGGGGTTGCTGGGTCAGGACGGGTTTTGTCAATGTCCAGTTAAACAAAAATGGGGGTTTTGAAAGACTCCTTTTTCGGCATTTTTTAATTGGGGGTCAGACGGTTTTAAATGGTCATTCTGGGGTTTTACGGACGATATGTTGGTTCCAGTGAAATAAAATGGTGGTTCAAAGATCCTTTTCCGGCACTTTTTAATTGGTGGTTTTCAAACAGGTTTAATGGTCATACTGGGCCCAGGACAGGTATAGTCAATGTCCAGTTAAACAAAAATGGTGGTTGAAAGATCCTTTTTCTGGCCTTTTTTTAAATTTTGGGGGTCTTGGGGTTTGGGGGGCCATGTGTGGCCCCAGGACAGGGATAGTTTTGGGTTCAGTAAAACTAAAAGGGGGTTAAAAAAGACTTTTTTTCCGGAATTTTTAATTGGGGGTCATGCGGTTTGGGGTCATGTGCGTTCAGGAAGGGATATTCAATGCCCAGTTAAACTAAAATGATGGTTAAATTTATGCTTCTGGCACTTTTTAATTTGTGGGTGATGCAGGTTTAAGGGTCAGGCGTGGTACAAGACAGAGATTGTGAATGGTGTGTGACTTTTTTTTTTTGGCTTTTATAGCTAAGTGTTGTGCCCAAGATGTAGAGGGATCCCTTTTGTTGTTGGGTGTTAATTTTCCCGCTTTCCCGCCTGTTTGGGTGTAAGAAAGAAGGTGTTGTTGCTCTCCCCTAGGGGCTTTAATGGTATCGCTCTAATGATGTCATATCAAAAAACCCTTTTGAGGTGGGCCCCTATGGCTATCGCCTGATGTCGATAGCCAACGTAATCGCTCAACACTATAGAGAGATACTCACAGAACCAGAAGCAGGAACAAGAAGAAGTGATCAGAAGAAAGACAGACAGAAATTCAAATAGTGAGGACAGTGAAAGGAAATTGTCACTAAGCAGGGTGGTAAAAAAACTTGTACCCCTGTTTAGCCAGTCACCAGGTCCAGGAAATCTAGGGCTATGAGGAATTCCAAAGTCTAGTCCACCAGAGTAGGTAGACCAAGGAGGAAGAATGTAATTATGTCCTGTTAGTCTAATATGCCCTCAAACAACAAACTGAGGTGTGGAATTTTGAGATTTGTTTTAAATGTGCCCAAGTACAATGTCTCTGATATCATATTACCTGGCAAAAGTCTTTATCTCCAAATGTATTACGATGGATTTAGGGTATGGACCGTTTACTCATGCCTACTGATTTGTGAGGATGGGAAGAAGTGTGGGTTTTCATCAGTTCTTTTGAGTATAAGGGGCATAAGATGTTTATGGCTTTGAAGTTTAGAAATCACGTTTTAAAATCTAGTCTTCATTTTATGGGCAGCCAGTGCAGTAAGTCAATAATTAGTGTTGGGAAGTTGTTGAGGTTGTAATTGTGCACCAGTATCCCAATTTCAGCATTCTGAACTAACTGTGGGTGGTATATGGATAAAAGTTAGTAAAAAACTTAAAGAACACTGTGTTGTGAGAAAAAAAAATCTGACACATGGATAGGTAAATGCATTAAAAAGTTATTATTCCCACATAAAGTGACACATGTCAGAGTTTAAAAATGGGGCTCTGTCATATAGGTCATAACTGGCTGTGGTGGTAAGTGGTTAAATGAGCTATACTTACAGAGTTATTAATACTGTTAGAATTTTTTATCTGTTCTGGTATAACTTAGTGGTCAAACAATTAAATGAATTTTGTTGGCACTGATTTTTCTGAAATCTTTTCAGTTTTGTTGGCATTGTGTTTGCACTTATTTGTCAGCTGCCTAAGACGTTCTGTTGCCACTTGATGTTCAGAGGTCTTGTAAATTTTCTGCCACTTGTTGTTTCAAGTCCTTTAAACTATTTTGCATTTAGGGGTCAAAATTAATGTTTATTTTGTGGTACTTGTGAGTCTAAATTCCTGTAAATTTTGTTGGTACTTGTTCGACATTGGTCGTCTGAATTTTGTTGCCACTTGCTGTTAGCAGTATTTTGAACTGTGCAAGTGTTTAGTTGTCATAAGACATGTACACTTTTTTGTAACTTGGTGTTCAGAAGCCATGTGAAAGTGAGAAAGAAATCATGAAAGATCATTTTAGTATGATAAAGTAAACAGTTTATTACCTATAGACAGGGGTGTAGCTAGAGAAGCCTGGGCCCCATAGCAAACTTTGAATTCTCCTGCCTCCCCGCCACCACCTCCTTTACTCACAAATTTTTACCAGCACCTCTTAATAATAGTCATGTAGTTTCTAGATAATACTATTAGCAAATACCTCACCATACAATACATATCACCATCATACTGCTACCAAACAAATCCCACTATACCAAGACCAACATTATCAATAACGCTAATACACTAGAATATACCGACACTTCCACAAATTACCACCACACAGTGGCTGAATAATACCCCTATACTATTACTGAATTAATCAGAATAAAAAGAATAAGATAACTGCTATATAGTGTCCATATAGTAGTATATACCAGTTGTACACAGTCTCTGGAGACTGTATATTACTACCATACAGTGCCCATATAGTGGTAGATACCAGCGTAGACAGATTCTGCAGACTGTATAATACCGCCATATATTGACCATATTATGGTGGCAACCAGAGTACACAGACTCTGCAGACATATATGTAATTATAGTGCAGTTAATCGTGTACTCAAAGGAGGATGTCTTCTCATTCACTTTCCCCTTTCTTCTGCATCCAGTCCAAACCGCCATTATGACTTCTCCTGGCCACCACTTGTCCCTGCAGAATTTGTACAGAAATATCTTAGAATTCTCACTTTTCCAGCAGCTCCCTCACTGTTTCCCACCTCTGTACAAACTTCCCATAGGTGGGAGAGCAAATACAGGCCTTAATTTAGAGGCACAGTCTCCTAAAGAGGTGGGGAGGAACAGCTATGGTCTGTACCCCTCAGTATCAAACCTCAGAGTCAGAATATTAACAGTTTGGAAAAGCCCCAGGTAGGTAGGTAGGCCACTATTAGATTTGTTATTAGGTCCCAGGTAGGTAGGTAATAAGGCACCAGGTAGGAATGTTGGTAGGCCCTAGGAAGAGCGGTAGGCAGGCCCAAGGATGGGCCCTATGTAATTAGGTAAGTCCCAATTTGGTAGGCCCCAGTTAGGTATCTATGGCCCAAGTTAGGTAGGTAGGACCCAGATAGATAAATAGGTCCAGGGTAGGAAGACCTCAGTTAGGTTGGCGGTAGGTATGCCAAAGTTAGGTAGGTAGATAGGCTCCAGGTAGATGGTATGGAGGCCCCATGTATGTAGGCCCCAGGTAGACAGGCCCCAGTTAGGTAGGCCCAGGGTGGGTTGGTCCCAGCTGAGAAGGTAATTAGGTTCCAGGTAGGTGGGCCCCATCTAGTTAGGTATGTAGGCCACAAGTAGGTGGGTGGTGGTTGGGTCCCAGCTAGGTAGGTATGTAGGGTCCAATTAGTTAAAAAAGGAAAAAACAATCCACCTGTATCCACATTCCCACAACAAGCTGCAGGCCGGCTTCTGTGAGTGAAGACTGGATGGACTACAATATCCAGAAAGATTAGCAAAATTAGGGTTGTTCAGTTTAGAGAAAAGACAGCTTCGGAACCTGATATATATATACTATATATAGTTTCAATACAGCGATCTCTCCCAAGATCTATTTATACTCGGGACTGCATCTAGAACAAGAAGACCTCCTCTTTGTCTAGAGGAAAGAAGGTTTTGCCTGTCACCTAAGGACAGACAGGTTATTTATGTACAGAAGCGGGTGAAGAACAGACTTTTTCAGTATTGCACTAGAGTTGATATTAGGTAATCTCAAATCTATATGTCTTACAGTAAAACTTCAAAATACAAAGCAACTATGAGGTAAGATATATAGCGGACAAACAGATGTCAGAATGGCACGACGTTTCGGCTGTGAGCCTTCAAGTAACATCTATTACTGAGGAGAGGGATATCAGAGAGGAGTAAGACCAAGAAAATTAGGCTATAAGTGCTAAAGAAGGAGTGATTAAGGTCCAAGTCCGCCAATGGTAAAATGCGCTGCCGTAGGAGAGGCTGATGGGAGCGAGAGAGGAAGGAGGGACAGTCCAATGACAGTGAGAGAATGCCGGTCTCTTCCACTTTTTCAACGTACCCAAACTATCTACACCTATGTTGTGCGTAACCAATTTTTTACAAGTGAGGAAGAGACAGGCTGGGTCTTTTCAGCCTGAATATGGCGCGTCTGTTCACTAGATTTAGTTGAGGATATACAGTGCACTTTGTAATGCGCCTGGGGGCGTGCTGGAGGCGTGCCACACTACAGCCATACGAATCCACACATTTCTGTCTTTTTAGTGGCAAATCCATGCGCATTACTGCCGGAACAGATAGACATTTAAAAGTGTTTGACCTGAGCCAGAAATGTCGCTTAGTAGCTAGAAAGCGCTAATTCTGACCGCGTTTTAGAAATGGATCTAGATTCAGGCGCATTCTATGCTACTAATACGCACAAAAAAATAGCACCTGGGCGCCAAATTTCATACCTGTCACCGTAAGTTTTAAGAAAGTTCATCTGCAAAAAAAAAATCTTTTTTTAAGAAACACAGTGTTGCTCCACTGCATATCACATTGTGCTGTAGGCCAAAGGTAATTCTGTTCTCTGTGGTACTTAAATATCCTGTGGCTACAATGCATCACATTGAAAAGACTAATGAAAACCTGGTCTTGTGAACATTTTAATTCGACAGTTTTGAGAAATGACTCATGTAGATAAAAAGGATGAATGAAATGGCATATAGTTGACCAATTATATGTGATGAGAATATGACAGCATTATATGCAAGCATTTAAGATATATTGCCTATATTACTAACCACTATTTACATCCAGAAAATTTTATATAAATATTTAAATTTTTTTATAGATTTGTTAATGTTTATAACTAGAGATGGGCGAATTGATTCTAACGAAGTGGAATTCATTTAGAATTTCAGGAAAACTTCGGTTCTGAAAACGAAGTCGAAGTTTGAGCGTTACTTTGGGGGTATGAACGAAGAAGGTGTGCTTTTTGATTGTATACAAAGGCTGCGAGCACATTGGCGTTACATTGGGCAACAAAGCATCTGGGAGGAGAAGGTCTATAGCCTGATGACATGTGCAGAGATGAAGCCAATCAGAGACCGGCGGGATTCTGTGACGTCATCAGCACTATATAAGGTCGGGCGCGACGTGGAGCTCACATCCTTCACTGTATGTTCAGGGAGGGTGCTGGCCGTCGGTGATTGTGATAGCTCTTACTGAAGAACTGATTTTTTATACAGCGATTTTGTGGGGTGTTCCTCGATTATTCAGAGACTGTTCTCTTAACGTTTTATTTTCTGATTTGTGGGGTTTGGATATGAAGTCCAGTGTGCAGGTCCACTGCAGCTGGCTTATACATTTTAATGCTATCTGCTCAAGACATTAAATATCCAAGGGGATCTAAGCAGTTCTGTTGTATTGGATTTTAATGAAACAGGTTTTTACAATTACAATACTCTTCATTTTTGGCTGCTCAATTCTTTGCGCAATTTAATCCAGGGTTAAGTAAGCTTGTTTTTCTGCTGTGGTGACAAAAATTAAACCGTCTTTTTCACGCCAAAAAATTAAAATTTTCCTGTAGCATAATTCACAAGCGAAGGCCATTTACAATTTTTTCTCTTGGTTGTGTAGCATAGAAAACACGCATTGTAAAGGCCTACCATAGCTAGTAGGTTGTGGGTGCTCATTCTTTTGCACAATTTAATAGGGGTTAATTAAGGTTGTTTTTCTGCTGTGGTGGCTCCAGAAACCGTGCTGTTTCACGCACCAAAAATTAAATTTTTCTGTTACTTAAATTCAACAATGCAAGGTTTTTTAAAATTTTTTTCTTCACTCAGGGGTTAATTGGTTGTTCTGCAGTTGTACTCAGTAAGAAATTGTTTTTCACGCCACAGAAGATATTCTGTTGCATATTCATATCGAAGAACGTTAATTTGCGCTGTTGTGCTTTTCTATACAGTAAAATACACAGAGTTTTAAACGGCAATAAAGTAATTTTTTGGCATTTGTGGAGGCAATTTATATCCAGGGTCTACCAAGCTTGTTACTGGGTTTCATTTGGAGTCAAATACAGAGGTGTGTATTTATTCTTATACAGTATCTTCATCAAAACAGTGTCTGTACATTTTAGAAACAAAAGTTGTAGATAGAGACTGGTGCAGGCTTTCACCTGCGAGTGCAGCGGACAAACATTCCAGGGCCCAGGTCGCAGACGAAAGGGGACGTCGCAGCAGGGGTCACTCGGTGAGCCACAACTGCCGCTGTCATCTAGCGGCGTGTGCTGACTGAACCAAGGTTCTTGGATTGGTTGATAGGTCATCCACTTCCTCAGATGACCTTGACAACCCCAGCCAAGTTCGGTTGAACGTCAGACACTACCTTAGTTGCATGGCCGGGGGAGCGGGTCCAGCGGCCTCACCTTGTCCACAACGCCTCTGTCCCATCGGTTCTCAGCAGGAGATCTAATATGGTGGTTGGGTCAGGCACTATATAGCGAGGAGAACAATTTGAGGAGGGCTGTCTAGCAGTACTTGGCAGCGAAGAATGGGGCAATATCCCTGGCTTCTTGCTGTAGGCGGCAAGTATAGATGTGGAGAGTGGCATGGGAGGTTCATGTTGTGAGGGTCAGCTCTGCATACCAGACGGTGATGATACAGAGTGACGATGAAACACATAGGATGATGATTGTAGCGACGCACTTGGGAGGCCGGGTGAGGCTAGGCTTCATCATCGTCAGGAGAAGAAGGGCGTCCAGCTGCGCGTAGGAGCGGCGCAGCTGCAAGTGGTCGTGTGGCGTGAGTCAGAGGATAGAAGAGTGTACTTGTGTTGGTCGGTGCCAAGGCGGCCATGGGGTTAATAAACCCGCTTCGCTTGGTTCAAGTAAGTAGCGGCAACGGGCTCAGCGATGGCAGCAGGCGGCAGTAGTCACACAGTGTCGGAGGTTGGCGGTAAAATCTGATATCGGCGGTTGCAGTTCTTTCGCTAGACACGAGGAGCGAATATGGGTATATGTAGAATCTGTGGCAGAAAGTGAAAGCGTGCCAGGGAGCTAAATTGGCACAACAGCCTGCAGTCAACACTGCAGCGGTACATCGGTTGTCTGGGAATGATTGGAGAAAACGTGGCTCAGATGTGGTGGTCCATCTGCTTGCCGCGCAACAGAGCGAGCACCCAGTGGCACGCATGCATTGCAGCCAGTTCAAGGCTCCACCACTGCTGAAGAAGGGTGCGGTTTCTCTTTGACATCATTCCCAGTCAGATGCTCCTGTCTTGCTACTTAGGGGCAGGCAGTCTTTCAGCGAGGCGATTGAAGAGACAACAGTATGCGACACCATCTAAGGTTGGCAGAAGTGACCGTATATCCTGTCCAAGTTGTTGGTGCTGCAGTCCTCCCTTTCAAATGGTGGACTCTGAACCATTCTGAGAAATAATTTCTTGTGCGAGCGAGATGGAGGTTCCAAGCATTAATTTCTTATCCAAAAATGGCCCAGTACAGCACTTCATAAATTATGTAGAAACAGAGGTGGGCCAGTACTTGAGAACATTCAGTTTGTTCCAAGGTGATGGCAGCGGGGACGTCTGGATCTGTAACTACGGTCAGGGGCCAGTACAAGTCCTTTACGGCCACTGGGGAATGTGCTTGGCCAAGGGCACACCAACACTTGACTGGAGACGTCGCTTTCTCCTCCACATTGTCAAACTGCGGCTTCTGCGCAAGTCCGTCTTCCTTCTCTCCACACCACACATCTCAGCTCCACAAGTTCTGCGCCTTTCTTACCACATGTGTAGGGCACAGCGGTGTCATGCAGTTCTTCACCTGGCTAGCTCGGCGATCGAAGTCACACAGGGGAGGAATGCTCGCATATGCAGCAAGAATCGATGTGTGGTTTCGGCAATGCCAAATCGGAACCATGGGTGACGGAAATTTGGGAACTGGTGTCTGTGCTGCACGAGGGGGGATGGTACATGGCCCTGCATGGCGTCTTGTTCAATTGGTTGTGAAAGGTTCTGAAGTCTGTCACGATCTTCAGCAGATCTGAAAATGGCCAGAAACTGTGCAAGCACTTATCATCCTACAGCTAGGAACACCCTCTCGAGTTGAGCGCAGACGGCCTCCCCCAACACACTCTGATATGCGATGTTTACACCCGGTTGGAATTCCAGCCTATGTTGGACGACTGTATGAAACAGAGAATAGACCATTAACGATTTTTTGATGATCCAGGAGCCAGGAGTATCTGTGTAACTTGATGTCAGTCAGTGGCAGTCAGCGGTTTGGACACCTGCCGTTTGTTGAATCCATTTGAGGTAGGCAACTTTATTTGTCAGTCGCCAGGATACGGGAGAAGAAGTCATTCAGGCTTATGTCTGGAAACTGATGTTGAAAAATCGGTCTGGGAGGGGATGGAGAGTGGCGGACTACCTCTCGCTGCATGAGTCCGGTGGGACTGAAAGAAGGTGGAGGAGGAGGAATTGTGAGCAGAAAGCATGTCTGGTGAAATGAGTGGATTTTTACCAGGGACAAAAGAGGAGGGAGAGGAGCAGCTGGAGGAGGTTGATGGAGATGAAGAAGACTAGGCAGTGACCGCAAGACGTGGCTGTATACAGTGGTGATGGAGGCAGGGAGCCCTCGGAGTCACTTGTGCAGTGCGCCCGCAGCTGCTGTTTTGCTGGCTAGTGACAGGTCGATAGTCAGCATCCGCGAGGGATGAGCGACTCTCACCCTATTGGACCTCGCTACCGGGTTCCAATATGGGAGCTTTTTCCCGATATTGAGGAGGAGGACAAATTCATTTATTGGGAATCTCCGTAGTCAGTTGGCCGCTGCCTATGTGCGGCATCGTCCCTCCATTGACAGGTTGACCGGGGGGTTTTCAGCGCTACGTACTACAGCGCGGACTGCTGGGGGTGAAGGGGGGGGGGGTAGGTGCAGTACCAGCTCCATCAGCAGCAACCTAAGTCTGGAGTCACGGATGCGAGCTTCTTCACCGCTAGTTTGGAGGGCAGTCGCAGCAGCAGCTGCAGCAGCAGGACCTGGAGCAGACCGACCCAACAGGTGGGTGGCCTACTTGGACAGACTTGTCACCCCAGTAGATGATCCGCTGGACTATGGGCAGCCCGCAAATGGATGTGTGGCGCATCTTGCGAGTTTGCAGTGGAGAAAGAAGCTGTCTGGCCGGGCTCCAATAGTGTGGCTCGAGAAGGGTGTTCAGGTGTGGCGGGGGCCATCGTTACCCAAGGAGAACCGCTTGTCCAGGGAAAATGTGGAACGACTGACCTTTGTCAAGTGAATAGGCGTTGGATTCGGCAGGATTTCCCACCACCAATGCCTTATGCGTCAGACTACTCAGCATGATGCCTCATCCAATGTGGAAATGAGGTCTGGGTTCAATTAACTGCCTCAGCCATAATCTGATGCCGCCACGCCTCATGCCACACATTGCTGACAGTTTTCATCTGCCACAACATTTTACCAGGGACTGGTATTGCACCCCCCTCTCACTCTGTCATTGTGCACTGTGTGACCTCCTTGCTGCTGCCGCCGTCACTCTTCTTGTCATTGTGCACTCTGTGGGCCTACTCAGGTTTTAACCTCAAGAATGTCATTGTGACTGTTGATCATGTGTGTGTGGCTGCTGCCGTGACTACACTCTGTGTCATTTGTGCCACTGTTGACCTCATGTGCTGCTGTGGCTGAAGTGTGAGCTAAACTTGTATTGAGCCACTGTCTGACTCATGTGTGCTGTGGCTGTGCCGTGACTAACCACTGTGTCATTGTCCAACTCTTTTGGGCTATTCTGTTTTTGCCACCACCAGATGTCATTGTGCCTCTGTCTGACGCATGCTGTGCTGTGCTGCTGCCGTGGACCTCCACACTGTTTTTACTGCATTGTGCCACTGTGCTGACTCATGCTTGCTGCTTGTGGTGATGCTGTGAATACACATTGTATTGTGCCACTGTCTGACTCATGCTGCTTGATGTGGTGCTGCCGTGACCTCCACACTGTGTCTTTGTCCCCTTTTGGGGCCTACCCCGGGTTTTTGTCACCCCCCGAATGTCATTGTAAAATGTTTGACCCCCTGCCTCTGCTGGGCTGCTGCCCGTGCCTAAACCCCCTGTGTTTTGAGGCCACTGTTGACTCATGTTTGGGCTGCTGTGGTGTCCCCGTGATACACACTTCATTGTGCCATGTTTGACTCTGGTTTTTCCCTGTGGCTGATGCCGGGGCCCTACAACTTTTGCCCTTGGCCACTGTTTACCTCTTGCTGTTACTGGGGGTGTGGGGGATACAACTGTTTTCATTTCCCAATTTTTTGGCCCTTATCCCCTGTGCTGTGGCGGGTACGGTGCCCTTTAACAGGGTTTTGTCCCACTGTCTGAAAAAATGCGGTGCTGTGGCCCTGATCCCGTGTCTAACACTGTGGGATTGTGCCATCTGTGGCCTACCCCCTGTTTTTGCCACCCCTAAAATTGTATTGTGCCCCCTGTCTAAAACTCATGCTGCTGTGTGGTTGTTCCCGCCCAAACCCACACTGGTCTTTTGTGCATTTTTGGGGCCTACCTGTTTTTCCCACCCCCAGAATGTCATTTGCCTTTCTGACCTCATGTGCTGTGGTGCCGCCGTCACCCCAACTTTTTCATGATGTTGCCCCCTGGCCCTAGCTTTTTTTTTTTCCCATTTTGAAATCCCTGACTTTATCAGGCTAAAATTCCCCTCCTTCATTTTTTTTGGTCGGGTTTTGCCCTTTAAAAGTGCCGGGGAAATTTTAGAGTAAAAAGTTTAACTAGACCCCGGCCGGCAGTATCGGGGTGCCCATACAAAAAACAAAAAAATTGTATGAAGCCCAAAACCCAAAGCCCCCTCTAAATTTTTTAAAAGAGGGCCACACTTTTCCCGCCCCCCGGTAGGTTGTGCCCCCGGGAAAATGCTTTTTTTTAAGTGATTCACCCCAAAAGAAATTCGTAAAAAAGTTTTTTTTTTTGCCGATAAATCCGGCGAAGTGAACGACCCGAATTTGGAAAAAAATTATCATTTAGTAATGTGAAAAATGATAAAAAAAATAACAACAAAAAAATGTTCAACATCACATATAGCCAAAATATATAAGCACTGTTTATTTTGGAGGAAAAAATGTTAGAAAAAAAATTATAGGACAGACAAATATTTTAAAAAATTTAAAAAAAGTTGTCAAAGTATTGATGGGAGTATCTTGAAAAAAAACCCTTTCCCCTGGCCCCAGAAAACCTGGGGTCCCAATATTTTATGGAGCACAAATGATAAAAATAGCCCTTTTTAAATCTGTATAGGTCACCAAAGAAAATTCAGTAAATGGGTAGATCATTCCTAAATGATAGTAAAAAATATCGGTTTTTGTAGGAAGTTTTCGTGTTACCAGTTCAACAATTTACAGGGAAAAAAAAAATTATTTGGGAAACGGTGTTGTCCCCTATATTAAACATAACATGACAAATACTCAGATTAAATAAATATTAAAAAAATTTTTTTTTTATGAAACTGTTCTTTTTTATTCAAATTTTTATTAAAAACATTTTTTTTTTTTTGATAAAAATTTTTCGGGAAAAATAATCCATTTTTTGCTTTAAAATTGAAATTAAAAATTTTTTCTCCCCCCCTTTTTTTTTTTTTAAAAAAAAAATTGTGGATATGGGGGTTATATAAATGACTTGTGATTTTGTGGAAAAAAAGCATGTTTTTTTTCCCCCGGGTTTTTTGGTACTTTAAACCCCAATGATCTGAGTTTTAAAATTATGGGTCAAAATTTTTTAAAAATATATTTTGGATTTCCTTTTTAAAGGGGGGGTTACAAAAACATGTTAAAAATAGTTTTACCCCAAACCATTTTGGGAATTAAAATTTTTAGAAACAGTTTTTTTCCACCCCCCAAGACAATTAAAGGATCCTATGGATGAATAACGGGGAAAAAGAGTTTTAGGACCTACCGTTTTTAAAAAAAAATAGTAGGGAAAGGGAAATTTGGTTAAAAAGAGAGGATATCCTCCTGGATGATTAAGAGTCCTAAATTTGTTTAAATTTTTACGATCGAAATGTTGGGGAATAAAAAATTAAGAAAAAAAATTAAAACAAATGAAAAGTGTTTTTTAGAAGTTTGTAGAGGGGTATTTTTAAAAAAATTTTTTTTTTAGATTTTTTCCTTTTTTGCTAGGATGTGTTTTATCGAAAAATTTTTTTGGTAATGGTGTATGTGAAAAGGAAAAAAATGCATGGGCATTTGGGTACATTTATACCTAGTGTCTTTTACAAAAAGGAAAACTGAAAAATTGGTTAGTCAAAAGGGGTGGTATTGTAGGACGGAGCAACATGTGTGAAAATGTAGAAAAGAAATCTCAATTTATAGACAGTCATAATAACAGGGTATATAAAACACACAACTTTATAAACTGCAATATAAATCATGTTGTATATGTTATCCTTTGTATATCTTGCAATTTAACCTATGCAGGATGCACTGAAAGAAAATTTAAGACCAGGATAGCGGAGCACATTACAGCCATTAATAAAGGCAATATAAATGTATTGGGAGCAACAAAACAATTTAATGAGACACACAATGGCAGTTTGGCTATATTTAATTTCTATGGTATAGATTGTGTAAAGAAACCTTATAGAGGTAATAGCTGGAGACATACATTACGTACCCGTGAATCTTTTTGGATACTAAAATTATATTCTAGATGCCCTGAAGGTTTAAATTTAAAGAATGACCTTATGTATTTTTTTTATAAATGTTGGGCTTACTACATACATGTATTTATTTTTGACATTTATGACATTTAGGGCAACATGTATGAATGGGGCTGCCCCTGAATTCTGGCCTCATAAAGCTGTAGTAGACCAGTTCTATAGATATATGAACAGGCTTACTCCAAACTTTGGCTCCATAAGTGCCTCGGTACTGTGCCAAACACACTTTTTAGCACGCCAAATTTTTGAGGCGTGTCTCACCACATCACAAGTAGACACATTTATGATTCTTTGACTCCAAAACTTTGGCGTAGAACAGTTAGAACAACCAGACCAAGTTAAAGGTGGTCTGCTTGACTCTGAGTTGTCGTATTGGCACTAGACTACGTCTGTATGTATGACCTGCAGAAGAAGGTTCATACATTCTGGCGCAGTCTATACTACCTTAAAGCGATTTAGAGCTGATCTATCAGTACCAGAATTCATAAATGTCGCCCTGTGTCAATACCAAACATATATCCGCAATAGAATAAAAATTAACAGCCCATTAAAGTAGGTCAATAAATTTCCTACAAAGGGTTAGTGGATTG
>JAODAL010069406.1:0-16366 GCA_025379985.1 Phyllomedusa bahiana | reverse complement strand
GGGATTTAGAGATAAAGGGCGGGTTAAGACGGGTGGGTAGTTAACACGGAAAAGGGTCCAAAGGGGGCTTTTTTTAGAAAAAGGGTTTGATCGTGTTTGAAAAAAGATGGAAAACCCCAGTGGAGGGAAGGGGTTACAGATACAAAAGGGGAGGGGAAACCATGGAAAATACCCCTGGACGAGGGGGGGAGGGAAAATGGTTTTCATAGAGAGGTGGGGGGGACGAGCAACAGGAGAAGCCTGGACACTTATCCTCTTCGGGGGGTCAAGGGCTGCGAGTAGATTGAGGCGTGGGGGGGAGGGACAGGAGGGGTGTTATTGGGGACGGGATTTGGGGTTTTTTGGGATATTTTAAATTTTTGTCTTTGAAGGAGTGGAGGTTTCAGCACAGAGGTCAGTGAGGGACCTGAGCTTTAGGCCTTGGGGGGGAGGGGAAGGGTGTAAAAAGAGGTTTTTGGGGTTTTGTTGTGTATGTGGAATGATATTCTGTTTGCTTTATTCCTGCACTGTGACATTGCTGTGTGCAAAGTTACTGATTTGTAACATCACTGTGTGCATTATCCCAATTATGTCACCTATATTGTTTGTAGAGTTTCTGTGCTGTAATGTCACTAAGTAGAATATCCCTATTGTGTGACGTCTCTGCGCATATTACCACACTATTATGACATCACTATCTGCACTATCCCACTATCCTAACATCACTGTATATTCCCCCCAACGTGCATTCTGTTCATTTTTCCCCCATTACCTGTAATTATGTTTGTGGACTACAAGCAGCGACAAGCGAAACAAGGAAACACACCAGCAGGCACATGGAATAGCGGTACAAAACCCCGAAAAACAAAAAAGAATATTTCGCAAAAAATTTAAAAGCAGTTGGGTGGAAAAGTAATTCGGTGTATCAGAATAAAGTAATAGCGAACTTTCCTCAAAACTTATAAAACACCATAACACGGGAACCCGGCCTTGCCCTACGGTAAGAGAAGATAGGCAGCTGCCTAGGGTGTCACTTCATCCCAGACAGGAAGGGGGCACAATGAAAATTGGGCGAATTTCCCCATTGAGGGGGTGTATATCCCCTTATTTGCTAGGGACCAAAAATCTACCCCAGTCCTGCTGGAAGCTTTGTCCCTGATATTAACCCTTATGCGTTTCCCTCAGACATGTGCCTGATAATATGAGTACTCCCATGACCCATACATCGGGTCGAGGGCACACTCATGGCTCATGGCTCCTCTGCTGCTGCACTGGGGAGTGCCCCTGGGACCTGCATGCTGGGTCGCGGATGCAGTCACAGTCCTGTTCTCCATTCCTCACTCCCCTTTCCCTTGCTCCCCCCCTGTCTCTCCCTGCTTCCCAGGCAAACGTTCTCTCCCCCCCGGATTGGGGGCTAGTAATATTAATTGGTAATTGGGTAATTGCCGGAAACTGTGCCTATATTACCTAGCATTCTTGACTTCCCTGCTGGATCCCTGACTTCCCTGCTGGATCTTTAGTGCTCTTTGCCTATCAAGAAAGCTCTCCGATGTCCTTGGCCTTCCCATGTATAAACTTTGCCCCCCACCCCTTTTGACTATATTCTTGCCCCCTTGCCCTCCCCTTTCCCTGCCTGTCCCAGACTATGAGCCTTTTTTGTGATTCTGCACTGCATTACACCTCGGTCACCAAAACACAATCATGTCGGGGGTCAACCCGCCTTGCTGGGGCTCGGGTGAAAACCCAAAACAGCCCCTTTAACCCCCCCGGGTGCATTTTTAAACCCCACAGCTTGCGGTGGCTCCATGGATCTTTTACTTGCCACCCTTATACCTGAGTTATGGACATTGAGAGATATAGATTTGGTGTTTGTCTATCTCCTGTTGGACTCTGCCTGGGACATGCCACTTAGTGTATCAGGGTCAGTTGTAGCTTAGGGACAGGTTTGCGGCAAAGGCTTTAGGTTTAACCTCAGAGATAAGTTTCTGGTGTTAGAAGCAGTCATAAGGCAAGCTTTTAAAGGGGAAACATTAGGCCCTTTTATCGCTACTACCTTTTCCTTCCGGGGGTTGTCCCACATTTTTATTGCCTTTCGATGTGAATGCTGGTGTATTTCCCTGCTTTGCTTGTTGTTGTCTGGAGTCCACCAGCGTCGCTACAGGAGAAATACAAGCACATGGCGATAGGTTTAGTATTAATATAAACCTTTGTCACTGAAACTGGATTATAAACCAAATCTTTTAGAAATTATGGTACACAATTTAAATAATGATACATTTTTGGGTTTTGCCAAGGGGGGGTGGGCCCATTTTAACCTGCATTGGGGAAATTTCTATGTACCCCTGTATGTATACCAGGATGTCCACCTAGTAGCCTAACCTCTACATAAGCTGTTGGCACCCAAGTGCAACATAAATCTGGAACCAGATCAGGGTACGTGACCTCTGGGGGGACGCGATTATTAGTACACCTTTCTGTATAAACAATGCAGAAGGGTGTACAAAGATGGCGGCTCCATCACTTCCTAGTTGAGGCAGGAAGTACTATAATGGCAGACATAGTGGTGATGGAAGCCTACATAAGGGTACTACCACCATGTTAAAGGATTGGCACTAGTAATAGGCGAATTTCTCAAAAATCCGATTCGCTCACTTCGCCAATTTCCTACAAAATTTTATTTCAGTCCGAAATTATTTTTGGGGCGAATCGCGTTAAAAAGCACATTTCCAGGTGCACAGAGCCTGCAGGGTGCTGTAGCACGTTTTCCCCCGCTTAAAAAATCAGGGAGCTTGGTTTGGTCTTCATACAATGTTGTGTTTTAGTAGACACGCAATTTATGCCGCAGCTCTTAGTACGCTTCACTTAAAATTCCCCGGGGACTTAAGGGGGGCAAAACGACCAAAAAACTGAAGGGGGGAATGAGCCTATAAAACAGCCAGAGAAAGCTGGAAAAAAAAAAGTAGGGCTCAGGTGGCAACATCATGACAGGTGGGAGGGAAAGGGGGGCACACACACATAGGTCAACATGGCACAAAGACATTCTGGGGTGGGAAAAACAGGATAGGCCACAGGTGGGACAATGACAAGTTGGAGGGGACGGCAGCAGCAGCTGAGGCAGGGGAGTGGCACAATGAAAGGAGTGGAGGTGACGGCGGGAGACACAGCACTGAGGTCAGGGCAGTGGCACAATGACATTTGGGGGTGGCAAAAACAGGAGTAGGCCACAGAGGGCACAATGACAGGAGTGGGGGTGACGGGGCCCGCAGCCCAGACAGCATGAGGGCAACATGGGACTTTACAGAGAGGGAGGTGACGGCGACCACCAGCACATGAGGGCAGACGTGGGACAAGACAGAGTGTGGAGGGGGGTGGGAATACCCTCCCTGGAAAAGGTTGGGGGAGATGGGAAACTTCAGCAATGTGTGGGATCACGGGGGGGCGGCATCAAATATGGGTGAAGCAGGTAGTTTAACCCCGACTCTTTCCACTTTTTGGGTGAGGTGTCATGGTGATGTAGTCTGACGCCCAAGGGATTGGCGTGTGGAAATCCTGGCCGTTCCCCCCCCTGATTTATCTTGACAAAGGTCAAATCTTTCCCCTTTCACGTGGACAAGCGGGGGTTTACTTGGGTAACGATGGGGCCCCCGGCACTGAACCCCGCTCTGAGCCCCATTACTACCAGGCAGGAAGCTTCTCCACTGCAAATCGCAAAATTTTTTGGGCCACCACACCATTTGGCTGCCGTAGTCCACGATCTTCTAATGGGGTGGGAAGTGCTGTCCAAGAGGGCCCCCACCTGTTGGTTCAAGGGCTGCTCCCCGGTTCTCTCTGCTGCTGGGGCCCGCCCTCTTCACTAGGGGGGGTGAAGGAAGTGCTCATCAGTGACTCCAGACTTTGGGTTTTGCGAGGGGCTGGGAGGGTCCTACCCCCCCCCCCTCCCCCCGCAGCCGCCAGTAGTACGGAGCGTGAAAACCCCCCCGGGCAGACCTGCAGAGGGGGGACGATGCTCACATAGGCTGGGCCAACTGACTCCGGAGGGGTTTCCCCATATATTTGAGTTTTTTCCTCCCTTTAAACTGGGGAAAAAGGGGTCCCATTTTGGACCGGGAGCAAGGGTTTCCCAATGGGTGGAGAGCCGAAGCATCCCTCTGCCCGGGTGCGACATTGGCTAATAGCCAGGCAAATTGCGCTGCACCATCTGCACAAGTGCTCCGGGGGCTCCCTGCCTCCATCCCACTTATCTCCACGGTGCTTGCGGAAAATCTGCCTCATCTTCCTCATCTCCATCCCCCCTTTTCCTCCACTGCCCCTGCTCCTATTTAAAATTTGGTTCACCCGGGGGGTTTAAAAAAATTCCCATTTATTTCCCCCAAAGCCCAATGTTTCCCTGCCCCCCAATGTCCTCCCTTCCCCTCCTTTCAGTCCCCCCCCGGACCTTTCGGCCCCCGAGATGTAGTCGCCCGTCTCCGTTCCCTCCCCGGACAGATTTTTCAGCACCCCTTTTACCCGGACTTTAAAGCAGTGGAATGATATTATTCTTTTCCCCTTACCCTGGCGACTGACATTTTAACGTCGCCCCCTTTCTAATGGCCTCAACAAACGGGGGTGTCCCCGCTTTTGGAGCGCCCCCGGGCGACATCAAATTTTAAAACAGGGGAGTACTTTTTCCTTTACCGCCGGGAACATAAAAAAAACGTGTGATTTTGGGTTCGCCGGGGCCAAGCCAGGTGTAAAACGCGTGACTTTTGAATTTTTGTCCTACACTTTTTGGTATGTGGAGAAAGTACTTGTGGGGGGCTGAGTTTGGTGGTGGGGGTTTGGGGGGAGGAGGAGGGCGGACTTTTGGCGCGGGGACCCGCAGTTTGACAATGTGGAGGAAAAAGGGGCCGTCTCCTGTCCCAAGTTTTTGGTGTCCCTGGGCAGGAAGCTAAAATTCACCCAGTGGGGCCGTAAAGGAACATGTACAAACCCTGCCCCGTATTTCCCGTTTCCAGCGCCCGCGTTCCCGTGCACCTTGGAACAAACCATGAGCTAAAAGGAAACCTGGCCCACCGTTCGGGTTTTTACATTTTTATGAAGTGCTGGTATTTGCCTTTTTGGAAAAAAAATTTAAAGGGGTTTGGGAAACTCCCATACGGCTCGACAAGCAATTAGTTTTTCTGAACGGTGCAGAGTCCAAACCCTTTGGAAAAAGGGGGGGAATTTCAGACCAACAACTTGGACAGGAGCCCCGGTCAGCTGCTCACCTTTGGATGGGTTGGGGCAAAATACGTTGTCTCTTTTTCAATCGCCTCGTGAAAGACGGTGGCCCCAAAGAGTAGCGAGGAGGGAGGAGAAACTGGACCGGGAGATGATTCAAAAAGAAAAGCTCCCTTCTGCAGGGTGGTTTGGGGCCTTTTACGGCCCGCAATGGCAGGGGTGCCACTGGGGGATGCTTTCTGCTGCTGTTTTCTGCGGCGGCAGGGTGGACCCCCATCTGGGGTCACGTTTCTCCCCGGCCCCGGATGGTTTACGCTGCATGTTTGACGCAAAGGGCCCGGGGGCCAACGTTAGCTCCCGGGCCCCGCTTCACTTTCTGCTTACAGATTTTTACATATTCCCCTTTCGGGGTCCTCCCGGGGTCTTAGCAAAAAACCCAAACCCCACCCCCCGAGTATCGGATTTTACCGCAACTTCCGGGATGAGTGAAATTTCTGCTTGCCGCGCCCTCCTGGGGCCCCCCGTGCCCCCTACTTTCTTGGGCCCGCCCAAGCGGGTTTTTTTACCCCCCTGGCCGCTTGGCTCCAAAACCCCCCCACTGCTTTCTTAACCCCCTGCGGGTCCGGCCCAAAAAAAACCCCCCTTGGGGGCTGCCTGCTGCCTGGGAAAAAGCAAAACTGACGCCCCTTTTCTTTTCCCCCGGGCGATGATGAAGGGCCCTTTGCCCCCCCGGCCCCCCAATGGGTCGGCCCACTTAAACATTATTTTTGTTTTTATCTCACTGCTGTCCTCATCACCGGTCTTTGGAAACAGAAAGGGGACCCCCCCACAACATGACCTCCCCCTACCACTCTCAACTTTTATACTTTGCCCCCCTACTGGGAAAAAGAAAGGGGTTTTTGGCCCCCTTTTTTCAACTGCCAAGTAGTGCTGACTGCCCCCCCTCAAATTGTTTCATCCTTGCTTTAAAAGTGGCGCTGAAAACCCCGACCACATAGTAATCTCTGGTGAGGGAACCGGAGGGCAGGGCGGGCTGGGGGGAACCCTTTAGGGCCGTGGGCCCGCTCCCGGGCCATTTCCAACTAAGGGGGGGTGGGCTGAGTTCCCACCAAATCTTGGCTGGGGTTGTCAGATGTCATCTGGGAGGAGTGGAGGGACCTAGTCAACCAATCAAGAACCATTGGGTTGCTAGTCAGCACACGGCCACTAGATGCCCAGCGGCAGTTGTGGCCTCCCCGAGTGACCCCTGCTGCGACGTCCTTTGCTGGCGCGACCTGGGCCTGGAATGTTTGTGCCTCTGCCACTCGCAGGTGAAGAGCCTGCCACCTCTCTGTCTGACATACTGTTTGTTCGAAAATGTACAGACACTGTTTGATGAAGATATCTGTATATGATAAATATACCCTTTATTTGATTCCAAATGAACCCACTAAGAAGCTTGGGTAACCCTTGGATATAAATTGCGCTCCACAAAGGGGCAGGAAAAATTGACTTGTATGTGCCCTTTAAAAACTCTGTTTTATTTTACTGAATATAAAAGCACAAAACAGGCTAATTAACCTTTCGGATATGAATTAGCTACAGGCAAAATTGCTTTTTTGGGTGAGAAAGAACATTTCTTTACTAAGTACA
This sequence comes from Phyllomedusa bahiana, assembly GCA_025379985.1. Classification (NCBI taxonomy): domain Eukaryota; kingdom Metazoa; phylum Chordata; class Amphibia; order Anura; family Hylidae; genus Phyllomedusa; species Phyllomedusa bahiana. Next base: position 9,556 of record JAODAL010069406.1, on the reverse strand, counting down.
ACTGCAAAAAAATTTACTTAGTTAAAACCCTTGGACGTAAATTACGCAAAAGAATTGAGCAGCCAAAAACTACCAGCTTTGTAGCGTGTTACAATGGCGTGTTTTTTACGCTACACAACAACAAAAAAACTTGTAATTAACCTTTGGTTATGAATTATGCTACAGGAAAAATGTATTTTTGGTGGTGAAAAAGACGGTTTTTTTTAGTTACCACAACAGCAGAACAACGCTTAATTAACCCCTGGATGAAAAATTGCGCAAAAGAATTGAGCACCAAAAATGAAGTGGTATTTGTATTTTTAAAAACGCTATTTCTTTAAATGAATACAAACAGGAACTGGCTTAGATCCCCTTGGATATTCAATGTGCTGTGACAGATAGCTTTAACATGTATATGCAGCTGCTTGGACGCACACTGGATTTCAGATCCAATCCCCACAAAATCAGAAATAGAACTTAAGAGAACAGTCTCATGAAAAGGGCTGAAACCCCCCAAAATCGCTGTATAAAAAATCAGTTCTTCAGTAAAAATCAGCCCGCGCAGCCCCTTTCCCTGATCAGTACAGTGAGAGGAGTGTGAGCTCCCAGCGTCGCGCCCGGACTTATATAGTGCGGTGACGTCACAGAATCCCGCCGTCTCTGATTGGCTTCACTCTGCACATGTCAGGGAGGCTATGCCCTTCTTCCTCCAGAGTGCTTTGCCCCAATGTACGCCATGGGGCTCGCAGCCATTTTATCAATAAAAAACACACTTCGTTCAACCGAATGACCCCAAACTTCGACTTCGTTCAGAACCGAAGTTTTCCTGAAATTCTAATCGAATTCCACTTCGTTAGAATTAATTCGCCCATCTCTAATTGGCACCCCGCAATCTCGCCTCTCCATCAGAGTGAGGAAGGGTATGCAGCACTGTTTCTCATTCATTTAGACAGCAAAGTCGTGATCGCTGCACCATCTGAAGGAATAAGCAGCAGGGAACAGAGCCGGCTCTGTTCCCTGCTATGAGCTGTGGGTGTCAACTGCAATTAACAGCTATGCAACATCCTTCTATGTAGTAAGGTTATTAAGTAAACCCGTTACATAGAACCTTACCGGCACCAGGACGTACCCATACGTCCTGTGTTGGTAAAGGGGTTAAGAAATGATAAGGAAAGTACAGTACATTGGGAATACATGAAAGTAAAAGTAAACAGTACAATAATAAAGCTTTATTTGCTGAAACTATAACACTCTTTTCAGCTTTAGTCTTGTACTCGGCACATGGTGCTTGGATCATAAAAGGCTCCATTGTAGCATCTAACAAAGGGTAGAATATGAGCCTATACATCAACTAATATCCGCCGTGTTTAATGCTGTCTGTACATAATGGACACTGGGGTGTTCTTACCCTAAGAGCACATAATTATTCTAGTCTTTTAATCCTTAAGGGCCGTAGATCTTGAAAGGGTGTAAAGCATGTGACATAAGACAAAAAGGATAACAGTAACCATCACTAAGGGTGACATGTATGATTGGGTTTTTCACCCTTTTCTGGCGTAAAATGCACCTAACTGAGCGGCTACGATATCTAATGCACCTAATGAATGTGTTCGGCGCATTGTTCATAAGACTCAACACTTTTTAATGCGCCGAACATGAGGGGGAGTTCTGGGAGTGTTCTGGGCGCGTCGCACCACTTTCGTAATATTAGACACATATATGAATGTGATTTGGCAAAACCAGGCGCATTACTGCTCAGACAGGCAGACCTATGTCAGTGTGCTCTGCCTGAGCCTGAGGAGTCGCATTGGAGCTTGATTTGCTGAAACGGGCAAAAATGTCCAATATTTCCCAACTTCCACCAGTGCAATAAAAACAAGGAATTTCTGATAATTATCAAAGTATATAAAATTTAATTATTTAAATTTATTGAAAAATGTGATCATATAAAATAATATAGAAATATATAATATCCCAAAAATTTAAAAATATCTCCTATAAAATGCATTTAAAATTCATAGAATCTAAAACTAATTTTACATTTAATAACCATTGATGATGATGTTCAGATTTTTATATTTTACATTTTTACTACATTAAATTTGAAATGTATTTTTGCTGCTCTCCCCCTTTATTCTACAACAGCAAGAGCCGCACAGCACAGGTAATGCTGGGACCTTGGTTCACCAAGCAGATCAGTCCCTTAGTTTTCTATCACTGACATGCTATTCTAATGACTTCTCGTATTTCCAGCTTTTATACATGTTAGGCAAATTAATAAAGCGCCTAAGTTTCGTAATGCAGCTAACACACAGGCGAAGGGCGACAAACTTTACACACCATTTATGAAGGCACAAAAAAACACATTCATAGATTAGGCGCATTATATACTGGATAAAAGATGAGAAATTGAACTTCGACGCCCCTTCCTTCATACATGTCGCCCAAACTGGTCAGAGGACCGCAGGGATTTTCATGGGAGCTGGGGGCTTGACAAAAGTTGTTGTTTTTTTTACTTATTTCCCTTAGCCTACAAAATAAATACTAAAAGGCAAACTATAAATTCTATAAGACAATACTGCTATTCATCCTGCAAAAAAACAAGCCCTCGTATAGCTTCAACAATGGAAAGTAAAGTTATGGGGTTTGGAATGTAAAAAGGAAAAACACAAAGGGCGCCATGTTTTTTTGCGCGCATTATCAGTATAGAATGCACCTGAATCTATGAACCTGTTCTACTGTCGGTCATAGATTTAGCGCTTTCTAGCTACAAAGCGACTTTCTGGCTCAGGTAAAACCCTTTGGTAAAAGTGCTCAACGTTCCGCAGTAATGCGCCGGGATTTGCCGTACTGAAGCTAAAATGTGTACTCGTGCGTTGAGGGCCCCGTTCCCAAAACGCCCCCCAAAATCAGCCGTATTACAAAGTGCCACAGGCGCTCTGTAATGCACCTGGTACTGGATTGCTCCTGATTAAAAATATAGAGAACAGGGCTGCGCCAGTTTTTGGGCTAAAAAGACACAAAGACTTCTGGTGCAGCCTGTCATACATGTAGCCAAAACTCTATCCTGGAAAACCCCAATAGGCAGGTTGCATTAAGGGTTAATTCTCTTCTAATCCCCCCCTTGTATATACAGTATGTCCCTTTGTAAGGCTATGTCTACACAATTTTCGGCAGTTTTCGTATTTTGAAACCACTGAAAATCCGACGGGACAGCATGCTGCATATACTGTATAGACCACAGCACAGGTTTTTTACCGTCATGTTAAATATAAGGTGGAATATGCAACATGTTGTATATTCCGGCTGCAAAAAAGTGCAAGAAAATAAGCTTGCTTACCCCACCTATGTGGCTTAATTTCATGCAACGTCTCGAGACGGCACCTGTTGCTTCCTTCACACCCGGCACTTCCCTCGGCCAACGGCAAAAAGTGCAATCAAACTGAAATGATAAATGATAAACCAGGGTGTTTTATTTGAAAAAATATATATGCTACATAGACAACATCTAAAAAATAGCATTTAGACTGAGCACCCGCTTACGCGTTTAGAAATTATGTCAGTTCTTAATCACAGCATATCTTGATACTCAGTACACGTAACCTTATAAAAACATCTAAGAACCAATCAACAGTTTCATTAACATACACTTAGGCTGCTTTCACACAGCGCAGTTTTGGTGCAGTTTCAACTGTGCTCCAAATAAACTGCCTTAATTCCCAGCAGCTTCTTTCACTTATCTAAACTGTTTGGAAAGTGAGTATGCACTTCTATGCCACTATCCTCACTACCTCCCTATTCCTCAAATTCCTTGCCTACCCTCACACACCCACAGTGGGCAACGACTCCATATTTCCCCGTCTATCCTACCCTCACACCTGAACCTCTACTCTCCACCTCTTTCACAGCATTATAACCTCTCTCACAAAACCTACACAACCCCCTTTTGCTCTATCCCACACACACCTTCTCACACTCTCCCTGCTTCTCCTTGCTGCTGGGGACATAGCTCCCAACCCTGGTCCCCCTCAGCGCATCCCCCTTTATATTTCACCTGCCCCTTACAGGCCAAAAAACACAAACTCCCATAACCCCTTGAACTTAAAGCCCATTCCCCTCACCCCCGCTATCCCTATCCCCATGTATGGAGCTCTCTGGAATGCACGTTCTGTGGGCAACAAGTTTCCCTTCATCCATGACCTCTTCATCTCCCGCAACGTATCCTTCCTTGGACTAACAGAAACCTGGGTGACACCCTCTGACACAACTTCCCGTGCTGCACTCTCTTACGGCGGGCTTCAGTTTACCCACACCTCCCGCTCTGGAAGTAAACAAGGCGGAGGTGTCGGCCTTCGACTGTCAGAGACCTGCTCATTTGTACCCACTCCACCTCTACTTCCCCTCACACTCCCCTCCTTATAAGTGCACTCCGTCCACATCTACTCCCCCTCTGACCTCCAAGTGGCTGTTTATCGTCCCCCAGGCCCTGCCACCGCCTTCCTTGACGACTTCGCTTCCTGGCTCCTTCACTTTCTTTCCACTGACATCCCCATATTTTCAATGGGAGATTTCAACCCCAATCGACCCCCCCGCTCCCCCCAAAACAACTCCTTTTACTCCCCTTTTCCCCTTTGGGCCTACCCAGTGGACCCGGGCCCAAAACCATAAAGAAGGGACACACTGGACCTCATTTTCACCGGCCTCTTCCCTAATCTAACCCCTCAATTTTCCCCCTTTAAACCCTTCCTGACCAAAATTTGCTCACCTTTCCCCCAATTTCCACCCCACCCCCCCCCTCGCCCCAAATCTATACTCCCCCATAAAAAACCTGCTTAAACCCTCGCACTTTTCCTGAATCCTTTCCCCCCTTCTCCATCTCCTATTTGCTGCCCCAGACCAGCCACCTTTTCTACAAAAAACACAATCCTTCCACTCTTGATGCTGTCGCCCCCCTCACCACAACAGACCCGAAAAATCAACAGCAACCCTGGCAACAGACCCCCCCCACCAAACATGAGGCGGCTTCCTAATTGCAAAAACCCCGCTGGAAGAAAACCCGCCCCACTCTGACTTCACCTTATACAAAAAATAGCTTACTTTAAAAACTGCCTCAATCACCAAACAGGTTTCTCAACCCTCATATCCTCCCTGTCTCACAACCCCCAGACAACTGTTCAAAACCTTTAATTCTCCCCCGTCCACCACCCCCCTCCCCCATTCTCCCTCTCCAAGACTTCGCCACTCACTTCCAAAAAAGATAAACCCATCAGACAAACCTTCCCCCTGCAGTCCCCTCATCTGTTTACCCCTGCATGTCCCCACACCCACCTCAAAAACCTGCTCCCCATTTTTCCCCCCCAACTTCCCTTCTCTACTTTCACTCATGCAAGCCTCCTCTCTAGCCCAAACCCAACCTAAACCTGTAATTTTTGACCCACTCCCACCCCCCTCCTCCCCCCCTGCTTCAAAACCCCAGCCCCCCCCCACTCTTCAACCATCTTTAACCTCGGGCATCTCTCCTTCCCCCCTTTAAACGCGGCCATCACCCCTCCTTAAAAAACCCTCTCTTGCCCCCTCTTTTTTTCCAACTATCCCCCCCATCCAGCTTCCTTTGCCCCAAAGCTCCTTGAGCAGAAACCCTCTTAAACGTCCCTATCTATCCACCAACCTTCCTTGACCCACTGAAATCGGCCCGCCCCCACCTCACAGAAACCCCCCAACCAAAGTCAAAACCCCCAAACAACTCCCAAAACCCTCACGCCAAACCCCCGTGCTCCTCCTTTTAAAACCTGTCCTCTGCCTTCCCCATTACTCTTGCTTTTTTTTCCCCAGACCTTCCCTGCTTCCCCATTATTTTTTTCTCCCCCTTTTAACCTGTCCTCTGCCTTTCCCCACTACTCGTGTTTCCCCTCTTAGACCTGTCCTCTCCCTTCTCCATTACTCTGTGCTCCTCCTCCAAACCCTTCCTCCGCCTTGACACTGTCGACACTCACCCTCTACAAATCCTCCCTTCTTGCATCACAGACTTCCCCCTTTCCGGGATCTCTTTGTATTTCCTGTGGGCATTCTGTTTCACTCACGCACCACCTCCCCCCCCCCCGGCCTCCTCGTTGGTGCCCCCCGGGGGTCGCCCCGGGCCCCCTACTCTTTTTCTATCTACACTCTTGGTCTGGGTCACAAAGCATTACTGGGTTTCATACCCTCTGTTTTTGATAACCCAACTTACATCTCCGCCCAGAAATTCCCCTCTACTCTCCCGGATCCCTACTGCCTATCGTCTAATTCTCCTTTTTTTCCTCAGTCTCCTGAAGCTAAAAGTGGGGAAAACCTGAATTCATCATCTTCCCCTCCCTTTTTCCCTCCCTTTACCCGATCTCTTATCAGTAAGGGGACATCTTCACCGCTCCACAAGCCGGCCCTTTGGGGTAACCCTTGACTCCAAACTGTCCTTTAAACCGCACCCTCACCTCTGCCCCCCGCCCCCACCTAAAAATATCTCCCGATCCATTTATTCCCTTAAATTCGAAGCACAAAAAATCTGGGCCATTCCTCGTCTCCACGCCTCGCTATGCAACATCCCCCTGGGCCTCCCAGTGCCCCCCGCTCCCCCCCAAACCCTTTTTAACTCTGCCGCCCCTGTTCCCTCCTTTTCCCCCCTTATCCCCTGCCCCCTCCCCTCTGCCCATCCCTTACTGGCTTCCCCCTTTCCCACCCAAACCCGTTCAACTATAACCTGACCACAAGGCTCCTAACCATTCTCCCCCATCATATTGCCTTAATCCAAAATTTTCCCCTACCAATCTCCCCCCCTTTACAGGACCTTTCCTCTGCCTCCCCCTGTCAACCCCCACTAACCCCTCTCCAAACTTTTCCCCCCGCTTCCCCCATAAATCTGGGCTCATGCCCCCAAAACCCAGCTCTCCCCCATCTCACCAACCTCAAAAACAACCTGAAAACCCCTCTTCAGGGGCCTTTAAACCTCTAACCCCCCCAGTACACCGGGCCCACAAACAGTCTGCCCCTCACCTTTTGTCCTTCCACCTTCCTTTTGGTGTAAGCCCCACGGCGGGGGCCTTCTCCTTCTGCCCCAGTTGTTAGTATTAATTTGTCACCTTTGTACTTGTTTGACACTTTTTTCCACTTTTTTTGTGCAGCAAATGTAAGCATTAAAAGGTCATTCCTGCACCAAAAAAAAAAAAAAAAAACGCTTTAAAAAAACGCACCAAAACGCACTGTGTGAAAGCACCCTAACTTATTCCTGTGTGCCTCTTTGGAAACCATTGTTACAGACAATTCACTTGACGCTAGTTTTGCTACTTTGTATTCTATTTTGTTTCTATTTGTATCAATAAACGTTTCCTTATTTGTTCTATTGGACATTATAGCAGAGTCACTGACACAAATTGGTTTCCCCCTCAAAACTTACCTTTTTTACATACACATCCTGTCTATTGCAAAGTATCCATTGCCTCCACCCTGCACCGTCCTAAAAATCAAACGCGGTTAAAGCCCACAAAGCGCACAACAATAAAAAGCTCAGAGAGACCAACAAGTAACAAGTAGCCTTCTCTGACAAAGAATGAGCATGGAAACGGATACTCTGCTGCTGCACTGGAGGGGTCAAAAGGCCTTGCAAAGCACCTGCCATGTGTTTCAGTCTATACCCCCTCAGTTGACATCTGTGCATGGATTGAAAAGGCATTCATGACCAGGGCAAAACCAATTTCTTAGAAAATCACTGTCTCTTATGAAAGGCAGAATGTTATATCCCTATCGTCTGGCTTTTAGAATTATTTAGGTGTCTTTGAGCAGTAAGTCATTGAGTTTACGGCTACAGGTAGGTATTATGTTCCCATTTGCGCCGCTGATGTTTGTTATCAATATCCAGTAGAATAGAATGCATTAGTGCCTTACAATTGCTCCAAATATGTTGCAATGAGAAGTCTTTACAAGGATATCAATTACAGTAATGACTCTTCCAGAGCTCTATTATGCTACTCTGCAAACCTTTCAGTTGTCAGAGAAGTAGTTAATAGTTATTATATACTTCCCCATCAAGGCAGCGCCGATGCCTTAATTTCCATGTAGCGAGCAGCCGAAGAAGTTTGTGAATGTTACTTTATTAGGCTGAAAAATACTATATATGACAGATGCGAGCTAATACTCTTTTAAGCTTACAGGTAGGAGCGTACAAGAATAATAATGATGAGGGATGTCAAAATTTTTATTTCTGTAGCCAAGGAAATACCATTTCACTTACAGGTAATTCTAATGTCAATTTATATAGAGCAAAGATTCACAGAGTATTATATCTTATGAGAAGACCAGAAAATGAGCACTAATACAAAAATGCCTCTTTCGCTGCTCATCCAGACCTGGGCTTTTTAAGACAGATTTTTAAGACCATCAAATAAACTCTGGGTAGGAAGTCACTGAAAAGTGGCTTAATGAGCAAACCGGTCTCCATGCGAAGGGGGAAGAGAGCAAACTTTCTGTTCATCCAGGCAGCAACTCTCATTCTACTAAATGAGTGGGAAATAATATTAAAGGGCTGTTCCCACCATAGACATTGATGACATATAGATGAGATATTCCATCAAAGTATGATAGGTGCCCTCTCTGGAGCCTGCACCAATCTAAGGAACGGGCCCCCAAAAGTCTCAGCTCAGAATGGAGACCTGGACACACTGGTGCAAGACTCCTCATTCTGTTCTATGAGAGTTCTGAACACACCACTCTCCTGTATTGGGAACTTCCATAGAAAAGAATGGAGAGAACACAGCGCTGCCCTGAATTGGGAACTCCCATAGAGGAGAATGGAGAACACAGCGCTCCCCTGTTCTGGGAACTCCCATAGAACAGAATGGAGAACACAGCGCTCCCCTGTACTAGGAACTCCCATAGAACAGAATGGAGAACACATTGCTCCTCTGTACTGGAAAACCCCATAGAACAGAATGGAGAACACAGCGCTCCCCTGTGCCGGGAACTCCCATAGAACAGAATAGAGAACACAGCGCTCCCTTGTACTGGAAACTCCCATAGGACAGAATACAGAACACAGCGCCCCCTTACTAGAACTTCCATAGAAAAGAAAAGGAGTACACAGCGCTCCCCTGTACTGAGAACTCCCATAGAAAGAATGGAGAACACAGCGCTCCTCTGTACTGAGAACTCCCATAGACAGAATGGAAAACACCCTCGCTCCCTGTACTGGGGAAATCCCAAGAGGAGAATGGAGAACACAGCGCTCCCCTGTACTGGGAAACTCCCATAGAGGAGAATGAGAACACAGCGCTCCCCTGTACTGGGAACCTCCCAAAGGGAGAATAGAGAACACAAGCGCCCCCTGTACTGGGAACCCCCCATAGAATAGAATGGAGAACACAGCGCTCCACTGTACTGGGAACCCCCCATAGAATAGAATGGAGAACACAGCGCTCCCCTGTACTGTGGGACTCCAAAAGAGGAGAATGGAGAACACAAGTGCTCCCTGTACTGGGAACTTTCCCCTAGAGAAAAAAAACACAGCCTCCCCGTACTGGAAACCCATGAAAAAGGAGAACACAGCCCCCCC